>NW_022045884.1:272705-290398 GCF_001654015.2 Drosophila navojoa
GTAGCTGAAGATCTGTGCTAATGCTAGATAAATGTAGCTGAAGATCTGTGCTAATACTAGATAAATGTAGATCTGTGCTACTGGTACGGAATACTATATTGATTTAATATAGTTAGCCATAAGAGTTCCATGGCTGAGCTGATGGGTATAGTAAATATACTTTCTATGACGAAATAGATATTCCATGTCATACATATTCATATGTCACATCATATGTCAGCACATATGGGAAGCACATCACTTGGTTAGGGTATAGCACACAAAGGCACAACGATAACAGCTGCAGGGCCAGAGCGCAGATTCACAGATACAGATACAGACTCGAACACAAGTTGGAATACAAGCTTGTAGTTCACTAAAATTATAGCTCTTATTATTATACAAGCATATTCTTCTCTTTCTCCTCCAGCTTCATTTCTGGAGTGCAGATCTTTTGTAGTATTTATCGATTGCATTGTTTTTTATAGAATTGGAAATTCCTAATGCTTATTTTACTCAGTTATAGTCAATTCCGCTTTTATCCGAATTGCAATTGGCTTTTATCTGATTTTAATTCGGACAATTTGGGTCCACGAAGTCCACTCGCCATTCATTGTGCGCATCACTTACAAAAGATTCAAATGTATCTCCTGGCATCCAATTGAGCGAATTACAAAAGATTTCGGTTCATATGGCGGGCTGATGAGCCTTTTCATACACTATTTCTTTTTTTTTCTATATTATTTTTCTTTTTTCACTTTTTTTTCTTGCTGTGTGTGTGTGTGTGTGTTTGTAAATCGCGATTCTCGTACTGATTTTCGAGGTTAAGCGCGGCACTCAGCACAGTTAGTTAGCTTATGCAACGAGGCTCCTTTGCCTTGGCACTGATTAGCTCGAGCAGCTAATAGCAATTACGAACTCAACTATTTTGGCTGCTAATACGACAAATAGTCTAAATAGCACTAATTCGCCAGCTCTACGTGGAGGAGTGCAAGCCAAGGGCTGCGCATTGTTTTCAGCTGCTTTGGATCGCTGGCCTATCTCACGCTATGGCCCCCCAATTAACTGTTTAATTATGATCGCGATTTGCGGCCTAACACGTAAAAATTATTTATTTGCTGGACATTTTCGATGGCCGGAGCGATTGCAAAAACTTTTTCCGTTCCAAATGTGAAACAAGATTTCAAAACATGCCACTTCGATGGGACATATGTACATATATATATGTATATATATATGTATATTTATCTGCGATACACAAGAGACTTGGCGCTTCCCGCCTGCCACGCCCCCCTCACAACACAAGCAATGGACAGAAAACGAAACTGAAACCGATTTTCGGCTCGAAGTCGCGTAGGTTTTTTTTTTTTTTTCTTTTCGGTTTCGTCGCGCTGGAGATTTTGAAAATGAAAAAATGACGCCCGCTATGCGCCCAATCTGGCACTCGGCTGCTCGATGACTGGGCCACTGACTGACCAAGATGGAACAACGATCTCGCTCTCCCGCTCCCGCTCTCGCTCTCTCTCTCTCTCTCTCTCTCTCTGTCTCACTTACACTCTTACCCTCTCTGTTTTGTCGCTCCGGCCACGCTTGCGTTTTGTTTATTTATTTATATTATTTTGCTTGTGTTTTTTTGAATGGCATTTGGTCAGTTTTTATTTATTTTTGCTTTACATTGATTGCCATCCAGCGCTCAGTTAGTCATCGACTCATGCAGTCAGTCGCTCACTCGCTCAACTGCTGTGCATTATCAGAGCTGAAGTCTGAAACGTGGTCTTTGTTTGAGTGCCTCAGCTACCCTTTGTCATTCAGCTGCTATTGGATAAGCTCGGATTTATGGCCTCGGCTGTGCCGTTGTTGTTACCTTTGATAGCTTATCATCGCAGATCACAACTAGAGATTAGCTAACTCACCCTAAACAGGCAATACTTCAGCCACTTGAACTATGCAGTCGTTTGGCAAATAATTGTAAATCTTTTAATAGATCGCATTAACTTACTTCAAGATATTAAACAAATAGGCTGCCGCTCACACTACAAGCCACACGCAGGCTCCACAAATAACTAGCTAGAGTAGCCAATCAATTGTTGAAGTCTGCTCAAGTGGGGGTCTTTAAAAATAATAACTGATAACTACTTATACGTATATGTGTATGAAGATTAGCCAAGCTATAATTTGTAGAGCGATAAGGATTATTGGAATGTCCAAAGCAAAAGTTTGCAAGTGTTGGTTTATTGTGATTAGTTGATTTGAAACTCGTGTCAAATACATTTTGTGCTATTCAAATATTAACTGACTGCTCAATTTTACGTTAACAGTTGCGCGGGCAATCTGCATAAAGCTATCGGGCAAGTGGCGGACTATCGATAACAGTCGATATCAACAGATGTTAACTCAGCTGTTAAAGGGATATATTTCAGTTTTTTCTTCCACCGAACAGCTGTTCTCACAGTTTTCCAGCGACGCCATCACCACAAACACCTGCGTAATGAGTAATTCGCTGACAATTGTTACAAAATAATCAAATCCTTGGCAAGGGCAATACTACAAATGAGAAGTGCAACCAAGCTCTACCGTAAACACAAAAACACGCAGAGACAAAATTGAAGCCTAGCCAAAAGAAAAAAAAAAAAAACCAGAGAGGAAGCTCGAATAAAAAAACATGTCGAAGGCCGTGAATAATATGAACATGGGCGTTGTGGAGCCACAGCAGCGCATTAAAAATCTCTCCCACTGCGGCAATCTCATCGATGTGGACAAGAATATGAAAGTGTCGCGGTAAGTTGAAGAGCAGCCAAAGATTCCCAGCTGTGGCGCCAAGCGGAAATTCTACTCCAATGTCAACCCACACTTCGCAGAGGCGAAGACCTTGCATGCGCATTTGTCTTTTGAAGGATATTCTCACACACACACACACACACACATGCATATGTAATTGCCTGCCTGTGCATGTGTGTGTGTGTGGGTTTCTTACTGCAATTCCTATAGGCAGCAAAACAAAAATATATTTTATTTGGGTTGACTTATTTGTGGCCAACGAATCGTCTCCTTCTACTCCGCAGCTATTACCGCGCCGGAACGGAGATCTTGCGCATGGCCAACGTCTATCTGAATGAGGGCGACCATGAAAATGCATTTATATTGTACATGCGCTACATGACGCTGTTCATTGAGAAGATACGCCAGCATCCGGACTATGGCAGCGTTAAAGCCGAGGTGAAGGCCATCAATAAGACGATTAAAGACGAGATCATGCCCACAACGGAGAAGCTGCGCAACAAGTTGCTGGCCCAGTACCAGCGTGAATACGAACAGTTTCTGGCCAACAAGGAGGCCGAGCGAATGCGCGAACAGGAGCGAGAGCGCCAGCAGCAGTTGGCCACCAAGAAGGCAGCGGCAGCATCATCTATTCCTTCCCTCATACCCGCCAATCTGCACGTACAAATGGATCCCAGCAGCCAGCCAACGGCCCCAGATCTGAGTCTGCTCGATCAGGTGGTCTATCCAAACGATTTCCCCACGGGCACCAACCGCAACAACTTGCCCAACTCGGGTCTCCTACTGCCAATGGCAGCTGAGGCTGGTGCCGCCGACAAGATTGCCAAGTGAGTGCAGACTAAGAGAATCTTAATCAGCGGACTAATGCCGTTTCTGACCTTACAGCTCGTCATCAAAGCCCACATTCGATCGCAGCCGGAAGCCACAGTTCAATCGCACGGACTCGCTCTTGGCTGGCTCACTGCGCAGCGTCAATGTGCCCGGCGACACCATGGATGTGTTCCTGAAGCTGGCGCATGCCAATACCTCCAATAACATCGAGACTTGCGGCGTCCTCGCCGGCCACCTGGCCCACAATGAACTCTATATAACCCACATTATTGCGCCCCAGCAGCAGGGCACGCCCGACAGCTGCAACACGATGCACGAGGAGCAGATCTTCGATGTCCAGGATCAAATGCAGCTCATTACGCTTGGCTGGATACATGTAGGTGGCCGTGAGAGTAGCCCCTGCCTATATTATTGACTAATGAATGATTCACATCACTTTCATTGACAGACCCATCCCAGCCAGACGGCCTTTCTGTCCTCCGTTGACTTGCACACGCACTGCTCCTACCAGATGATGATGCCGGAGGCAATCGCCATCGTCTGTGCGCCCAAGTACAATACGTGAGTCATTGCGTTTGTCTTTGCTTTTATTCTCATCGATTCGGAAACGTGAGCAATGTGTGCGTTTATTTTTAGAACCGGTTTCTTCTTACTCACGCCGCAGTATGGCCTGGACTACATTGCACAGTGCCGGCAAAGCGGATTTCATCCACATCCCAATGATCCGCCGCTGTTCATGGATGCACAGCACATCAAGATAGATGCCCAGACCAAGATCAAGGTTATCGATCTGCGCAGATAGTATGCTGAAATTCTGGTCTAACTCAGCAGCGACACGGCAACAGAATTCTACCAGCTAAGAGCACATGGGTTCATCCACTGGCTGGATGCAAAAGCAGCGAATTTAACAAAAGCTACAAAAAAACAGCAACAAATCAGCAACAGAGCTACAACAACAGCATCATTCAGCGAGACAACTAGAGCGAGGTCTTTGCTCGATGTAACCGGAGAAGCGGATAAATACACACTGTAGTGATTAACGATCTGAGAGATTTCAATGAAACAACAACAAATCATATTTTGCGACTGTTTAGCTGTATTTTTGCATTTGCAAATTTAGAAGCGATAAACGAATGGCATTAGGCAGACAGACATTAGCTTTCGGTTAGCAGAAATTGCAGTTTATTCATACATTTAGGATCTGCTTTATACATACATACATATAAATTCTTTAATGTGATTTACAATTGTGGCTTATACTTTTGTTAAAAATTGTTTTGTTTAATTATGCATGTATTTATTATATCTTCTAAAGAACTCTACACTCTACACAAATCGCTATGAAAGCAACCAATGCAAAATGTTTAAAATATTGATATTTATATATATTTACCTAATATTGCTAAAAGAAAAAGATACTAATTAAGAAAATAATAACTATGCTATAACATGTTGTTTGAAGTGAAGCCACTAAATGGTAATCGTGTTATCTATGCTTACTAAATTGCTTAAATTAATAAACGTGTACATTATTTTAATGAACTGTGTTTTTTATCAATATTTTAACTTATTGAAAATAAATTTTTATTTTAACATTGACTGCTGCTGTTAAAGTAACATCAGTCTGCAATGTCTTATTTGTTTACATTTGACGGCAATTTTGGCTTCAGATTCAGATTGGACCAATTAGAAATGTTATGTTAACTTCAATGTTGTTGGGCAGCGCTGTTAAAATTTCCCGACTAGCGTTAAAGCCCTTAGCGTTTGCATTTCCCGCCCGCAGTTTTACGTGTTTTCTCGGCTCGTGCAGTCCGTTCAGCTCATAGAGCAGAGCCCGGAATTCTGCGACCGCAAGCAGGCTAAAAATAATTTAATTACAAACCATAGAGTTGCTGTACAAAAAACAACTTTAATATTTGTGGTGTGAATAACAATCGATAAAAGAGCAGCACGCATCCCGAACGAGCGCATCAAGCGAGCCGCCTAAAGCGAATGGGGGGAGGGGTCCTGTCGCCTGCCGTAGCCGTTGCCGTGTGGCCCTTGCCCTTGATTAAACATTTCATTCGGGAAAATATATAAACGCCGCGCTTAATACCAAATCAAGTTCTGCTCATAATTTTGCTCTTTGCTCTTTTTTGGTTGCCAAATTAACTTTTGTGCCAATATCCAGCCCAACTACTCCACTTCCTTTCCCCTGTAGCCCGCCCCTTAGCTAGTCGACATATCGTAATATCGTATATATAATGCCAATGAACGAATTGAACACAATTAATTGGATACCAGGACAGGATAGCGTTCAATGTCAAGAAGTGAGTAATCGACAATATGTGCACCGAGTGTTAATTAAAACCGTTTAATTAACGCAAATATTATGCGCGCGTGTGCGTGTGTGTGTGTGCTTGTGTGTGTGTGCTTGTGTGTGCGTGAGTCTAATGGCTTTTTCAATAGCCACACAAAAGTCCTGCCATGTTGACAATGTGTGAGAGGTCAAGCAGCACAATATGTTGAGAGTATTCACTCGCCAGATAAACATTGATAAGCGCTCTCCCATCAGCAGCTAAAAGCTTAAGAATCTAATTACGTATACGCGCTATCTATATGGCCCTTAGACTAGGCTTATCGTTGTCACGCCCATCCTTAGCCACTTGGATGGCCATGGCTAACAAGAAACACGCCACTTCGGATGTCCTTACTGCACTGCCAAGTGTCCACTCAAGGAAGTTTTTACTGTCTGCCGTTGAGCAGAGGCATTGAGCCTTAAGTGACTTCAGCTCGTGCCTGGCTCCGCAAAAGACGTTCGTCAGCTGACAAAATCAGCTGATGGAAGTCGCACGCAGTTAAAGGTCTTAACATTGTCATTTTGACTCCCCCTTCCCCATTCCCCACGGGCCTTGGGCTGGGAATTGAATTTGGAGCCGCAGTTGTTGTGTCGTGTTTCTTCCAGCCATAATTGTAAATGATTTCATTTCACGAATCGCATGCAGCTCGCTTTTCAAAAGCCTTGTTAGCTCTGCCATTCGACCCAGTCAGCATGCTCAGATATATGGGCTTATTTACGTGCTGCCACTCTCTGAGCGCCGCGTGCTTTTCTTTATATTTATCCATGTTCATTGTGTGTGTGTGTGTGTGTGTGCATGTGTGTGCTTTTTCTTGTCTCTAACTATTTTTAACACAGCCATGCGCGATTCACGTGCGTGCACTCGGCCCGGCCGGCCGGCCAATGCGGCGTATACGCAACGCGGGCTTTAGCTTTTCCAATCGTAGAATGCGGTGCACGTGCTGACAACAGCTAATCGACACTATTTGATTGATTGCATATACACATAGTAATACATTTCAACACACTATCCAACTCTACCAATACAATCACGTTTTAAGTAACGTTGTGAATCCAATTAAGATCCAAGGTCAAAGAGTGTATATATTCATTGCTTGAATTGATCTTTTTTTTATTAGTAGTGTTAAATTGTTGTTTAATTTATATTTTGTTGTATGAAATTGTTTAGAAATTTTTCCTATATATACATTTTATTTTTATTGACGCTCGAAGTGGAATTACCCGTTGGTTTTATAACCCTTAATGTCTGTCCATATCTAATATAATATACATATATATTATATAAATATGCCAGACTCTTAAGGCATATAATTTTATGATAATAGTTAATCCAATTATCTCATAAATATATTTAAAATTATTAAATTATCTAAGCAAAAAATTAAATTAAAAATATATATGCACAAGATATACTAAAGTTTTATTATTATTTTATATATGTATATAAAACGAAAATGTAAATATTACTATTATTATAATATTAATAGATTTTTGGTCCAATGAAATAATTTTCTTTTGAATTTTGTTTTCAGCTTACTTTATTTTAATTAATAATAATAGGTTAAAAACATTTTTTTTCTTCTCTTTCCCTTTATTCCTATTTCTATTCACTTTTTATTCCATATATCTTTAAGACCCTCCTTCTAAGTAAATTTGTTTGGCAAACACTTGCAAAAACAAAGTTTACGTCAAAATATAGTTAATTTAACCTTGTTTCAAAAACTCCCACGTTAAAACCGCAAAGTTGACCTTTAAATGGAAATCGTCAAGATCTGATGCCACATATGTATATATGAGTATAGCTCTAGTCTCTCGCCCTGGTAAGTGATGGCAGCAGCTAGTCTTTCAGCTGTGCGCCCAGCTGCCAAGCTCTCCGGCGGAGTGGAGCTTTTGTTGGTTCGCTGGGAATATGCATAGACATAATGCACCTAGGAAAGCTCCATCAGGTAAGGGGATTGTGCAGCGGCAGCTTGCACGACTTCCTCTGTTCACTATGTGTCTGCTCCACAGGTGGTTGTTGTTGCTACACACACACACACACACAGACTATAATTTGTTGTTGTTATTGTATGTGAAATGTTGCACCCTATAAGTAAACAAATTGTAAAGCTCTGCCCACACAGCCGATAGAGAGAGCATATTGTTGTTGTGGCCCATGAAATGAGCTCGAGCACAAGTGCAAATACAGTGACAGAGACACGAATACGAATTCATAATGCAATAGCAAATTACAAATGACGCACACAAACAAAAGCAAAAAGCAGAAACAAAAACAAAAACAGCAACAGAAACAATTATAACAATAACAGCAACAAATACAAATGCATAAACGTAAACCCCAGCCGCTTGTCAGCCGCTGCTGCAGTCGACGTCGCCGTCGCCGTCGACGTTGACGTCGCCTCGTCTCGCTGGGGTAGTATATTACTGGGAAAAGCTTTTGCTGCCAGTACCTCAGATTTTGATTCAGAACGGAAAAGTGAAGCGTCGCAAGCGCACGCAGCTCGGCAAAAGGAACGCGAATCGCGCGATATAGTCAAAATTAAAATTAAATTCCTCTGCCCATCGAAATATATATAGTGAAAAATATATCTAAGAAAAATATATACGTGTATACATATACATATATGAAAAAGAGAAATACAGAGAGCGAGCGCGTGAAAATTCATAGCAATCGGCGAACCTGGAAGCCCGTTGGCATTGGCATTATCACGCAGCGACAGCGACAGCGACAGCAGCTGTGCACTCGCAGCAACAGTTGGCGTTGTAAACAAAACGAGCGAATAAATTAGCCGAGATACGCGATAATATCCCAGCAAATATTAGAGAAACAAATGGAATAGATTGCGAGAGCCTAATTGAAATAATTATAGCCACAATTTCACGAATAATCAAATTGCTTACAGTGTCTAGCGCTAAAAGTGTTGAGCAGGACTTTATTTCAATTCAATTCAGTTCAATAGAAAAGTTGATAAGCAATGGAAGAGGTAAACTGACTATAAAAATAATATAATAATAAGAAATTCTTATGAATATTAAAAAAAGTAATCAAAATAATAATAAAAGTTTTCTTCATCTCGAAACTATTATTATAGCTCATCAGAGATATACAGCTATCATCAAATCATATATAAAATCATTGATCAACCCATTCAGTGCTTAGTTATATAATTTTCTGCAACACAATGCAGATATTCAATTAACATTTATCAACTTCCAGTTAGGTTTTACCTAGCTATAGCTATAGTTAAGTGATCCCTGGACTGACCAGCGCTTTATCACATATTTATCTCAGTGAATAGTTATCTAAACAAATAAAACAAAAAGTCCAAATTAAATTTAATCAAGCTACTTCCTGTAATGTATATATGAAAGTTAATATTGCATAGATATGCAATCTTATTTATATATAATATTAAAATTCTTATAAAATACCGCTTATCAATGAATATTTATACGATTTTTATGTTCCATCAAAAGTTCTACGACGGCCACTTGTCAATATTTTGAATTCGTATAGCCAGTAGATACATATATTTGTATATATAGAAAAGAGACAAAACAGACAACATAATTATAAACGGCAAGTCACATTCATATGATCTACGCGAAAAAAGCTCGCCGTAGCATCATCTGTTTTGATGACGGCCGTCGCTCGGTCTCCACTTTAATGTCAAGCAACAACGGCAAAATCACCTTCAGACAGGGGCTAAATTAGCTCTCGACGCTATCTCAATTTCCACTGGAAACTGTGCTGGCTTTTGTTTATTTATTTTATACACTTCAAGCTGTTTTTAACTTTGTTCAATGTTTTTTTTTTTTTTTTTTTGTTAATATGCCGTTTGTTTATTTATGTTAGTAAATTGGAGTCACTTGCTGCTTCTTACATTACTTTCATTCTCTTTGGCCTGGCTCATTATTTTCTGACAATTTCTCTTCTTCATAAGCTTTCTCGCATTCTCTCTTAGTTGATTTTCACTGTAGTTGAATAGTTGGCGATTTGCTGTTTTTTTTTTTGCCACAGCCAATTATATGGGCAGTCCGACGTTGCGTATACGTAATCACCCAGTAGCACATTAAAGTTTCGTTTGTACTTGCGATAATGAGGCTTACTGCAATTAACTGTAGCTGAATTCAATGCAAAGTTCAAGCTCTTTAGTTACACTTATCGGAATCGAATTCTCTATTTGGCATAGCCTTAGTACTATTTCGTAAAATACATTCAGACTTTCGATTCGATTTGCTCAGCTCAAACTATTTTTATTTATATATAAATTTATTTTATTTTTTTGTGTGATTTACTTTCATCGCGCTTCCCGCTCAGCCCCCCCGCGCGGCTCGCCAGTCATGCGACTCTGACAAAATGGCGATAATGAACAGCCGGACTGACCTTGACAGGAATCGCTAAAAGTTATGCAGTATTTGTTTGCTCTCAGGGGCGCACCATTTGCATAGAGACACGAAAACAAACATGA
Source organism: Drosophila navojoa (assembly GCF_001654015.2). The sequence goes on from NW_022045884.1 coordinate 283,104, forward strand.
ATATATATATATTTACACATATTATAAGCAGCGCAGACAGTAACACGTGACGCGCAGCGTCAGGTGCGTCGTTACGGCCGCCTGAGAACTTTGACTCTGTGGAGCAACAGCCAGGTAGACAAACGACCTCATTATAACTTTTAGCCAGGCACAACAACAAAAGCAACAACAAACAGCAGCCGTGTTAGTCATACAGTAAAAATGCAGCGACACACGAGGCGTATGTGCAATATTTGGAGCCTCTGCATACAAAGCCCAAAAACCTACATATAATATATATTCATATATATAAATATACTTTATATGTATTCCCTTTGTGTGTGTGTTTGTGTTTGTTTAACGGCTTTCAAGTTCAATGTGCAACTGCGTGATGCTTTGTGCTAAGCCAAACAGCTGGCAACAAGGATTCCTTTCATTACTGCATAATCTGAGCACGAGCTGTTGATTTGTGGTTGATGATGATTCCATTGCAGCAAGTGAATTATCCGGTGCTCTATGCAGATGGGAAAAATAAAATAATTGCAGCTTATAAAGTGCGCTCTTTGCAATGTAAGGGAAACAGAATTATTCCAAGTAAAAGGAAAGTATACTTGACAGCCTCAATTTCTTCAGGCTTATTACCATGCACTCGTATCTACTAGTTAGATAAGTAAGCTTGCTAAGCATACATTTTTCATATCCTTAAGTCTTCTGTTCTTATTCCTGGAAACTTTTATACTATTTTTAGAATGAAATTTAAACAATCTCTAGAATCGATCGAATATTAGTTTTTTGGTGATAATTAAATTGATCTACCATATTTTATTCCCAAAAAGAAGTTCTATTTAAAAGAAAAAATACAGAAGAATATCAACTATTATATATATAACTATTATATATGTATATTTATATTTATTTATTTTTATATATTTCATAAATTAAATAAATTGATTAATGTGCTCTCTGGCAGCGTACGCGCTGTAGTTGATATATAGATTATTTATATCATATTCCAGTTGGTTGCTGCCAAACAAAAACTTCAGATTCCAGAATTCATATTCATCCACGAAACAGCAACAACAAAATGAAAACAGAAAAACAGAATAAGCTACAACAACTGCGACACTGCATAAATAATAAACAAGCTGATAAGCCTTGAAATCAATACAGGACTCAATCGAATGGATTTTCTGTTGATTTCAAAGCAATCAATTGTTTTTGTTATTGTGTTTCGCTGTCATATCACCTGTGCGTGTGCTCGTGCGTGCGTGTGTGTGTGCATGGAAATCTACATACAACTGTCGCTCTCTCTCTCTGCAGCAAACGAAAAGAGCAAATGGCAATTTCATCGGATGATAATCGTATTACGTCAACGCATTCATTGATAAATGTGAATGACTTTAAAGCGATTCAGTTCGCTGTTGACGGAATTGCTTACAGCAGCACTGACCCCCGATTAGCCCTGGCTGGCAATAAACGAAATTCCCAGCCAATAATTAAGAGTATTTGCCCTTGCACATTTTGCACTCTTCGCGCATTTCGAAAAGTGTTTGCAAACAAACCATAAATATTGCCTAATTTATGATGTCAACAACAAGGCGGAAATGTCAAAGAGCAGCCCCGTCACAGAAGAGAGAGAGAGCGAAATTTAAGAGCGCCACAGGCAGAACGATCAGACGCTGTTAGGCAAAAGATAAAACGAAAAGCAAGAAGAGAGAATTTGCGCGCTCTCGCGACGAGTTCTGCTTTGCAATGGAATGAAGTGCGGCCGTTGCGGGCATTCAGTTGGGCAACGGGTTTGGTTCGGTTCAGTTTGGATTCGGCGCAAGTCGATGCACTAATTAATGCCAGCTAGATTTGTTCATTAAAAAAACACACACACACACTGCTGCTAGGCGAAATAATTACAAATATCAATAAAATGCCAATTGCCGCCACTGTAAGTTAAGTTCGCCCGACAGCGACAGCGGAGAGAGCGCACACACACTTTGTATATTTATGACACGTGTTGCTTTTGTTTGCCATTCCAAGAGAGGCATCAAGCGAGAGCGTTAGCGCGAGAGAGCGCGCGTGCGAGATGTGCGCGTATATTTGTGACAATCTGTGCTATGCGTCGCCATACGATCTGTTATCTGTTTTTGTTCTCTTGCAGACACCCTCGCTGCTGAAGCGCGCCAGCACTGACAAACTGAGAGAAGTTTTTCTGAAGTACGCCTCGCTGCAGAAGGATGGCGAGCATTATATGACCAGCGAGGATTTCGTGCGCAAATTTCTGGGCTTGTTCACAGACGCGGCGTTCAATGATGTAAGTAGCAGCATCAAGACAGCAGCAAGCACGACATCGTGACAAACAAAACCCGTGTCACTGACAACGGCGCATCATTGGGTCATTACAAGGTCATACATACAGTCTTGCTTGTCTTGTGATAAGCAATCAACGACGGCTGCAACAAAGCATGCGTCCGGCCTAAGCCTATACTCGGAGCACCTCTTATCAACAAGCTCATTGAGTGGAGATAACGCTCACCTGTGTAGCATTAGATCTGTGCGAATCAGCCAAACTTTAAAATACATTTATCTCATAGAGCTAACTGATTCATAATGAACCGGTTTCCCACTCGGTATCACTTGTCAGCCTCGTGCGAAAGTCTGCCGACGTCACGGCATTTAAATCGGTTGTTTTTTGTTATCAATCGTTTCGCTGCTCGCAGCTGGAATTGATTCCCAGGTGCGTCCGGGTCGAAGTCTTTGGATTGTACTTTTTCCTGTGATAAAGTCTTTGCTTTAACTAATCACCACTTAGTAGTCCAACGACTAAACATTGAACCCTTGCTCTCTTCAGGAATCGGTGCGCCTGCTCGCCGGCATTGCGGACACGAGCAAAGATGGCCTCATATCGTTCCCGGAATTTCAGGCATTCGAGGGCTTGCTCTGCGCCCCAGATGCACTCTACAGAACTGCCTTTCAGCTGTTTGACCGCCAAGGCAACGGCACTGTTTCATACGGTACTTATGCACATATTTGTTTATTGCTCTTGATCTGTTACTTATTGATTTATTTACTCGTGCAGCTGATTTCGCTGATGTCGTACAAAAAACTGAACTGCACTCAAAGATACCTTTTAGCTTAGATGGCACATTTATCAAACGCTACTTTGGTGATGTACGTGAACGGAAACATGTTTATTTTTAAAGCACACACTTAAACGATTTCCCATACACCCCTATAAATATTATATATATATGTATATGTGTATATATATATGTAGAAGAAGCAGCGTCTTATCAACTATGCTGAATTCACGCAACTGCTGCACGACTTCCACGAGGAGCACGCAATGGAGGCATTCCGCAGCAAAGATCCAGCTGGCACTGGATTCATATCCCCCCTAGACTTTCAGGACATTATTGTTAAGGTTAAGCGGCATTTACTCACGCCCGATGTCAAGGATAACTTGCTGGCGGTATGTCTATATACATATTTTATATGCATCTCTGTCATGGCATATTTCCAATTCAACCTTTTCATAGGTCACCGAGGGTCACAGAGTTAGCTTTCCGTACTTCATGGCATTTACATCGCTGCTCAACAACATGGAGCTGATCAAGCAGATTTATCTATACGCCACCAAGGGCAGTCGCACCGAGATGGTCACCAAGGATGAGCTGCTCTATGCGGCGCAAACCATGAGCCAGATTACCCCGCTGGAAATTGATATATTGTTTCAGATAACGGGCGCTGTTAATCAGCCGGGGTAAGCCATCTAGGTCACTAATATTTCCACCACCTCCTCAACAACAACAACAACGAAAACTATTTCATTTGTAGGCAATTCATTTGGTCAGTAATGTTCGAAATTCAACAAGAATAATCAAGTCCCTCCCGCGTGTTTGTCTCTCCTTTTGTAATAACCGTTGACATTTTGTATCTTTTCTCTCTCTCTCTCTCTCTCTTTCTTCCCTGCTCTCTCTCTTTTTCGAACTCATACAAATTTTTGTTCACATTAACGTATTTATCACAATATTAGAAGATGGTGGAAACGCAAAAAGATTTCTCCAAGTAGGCAAGTGTTGTTGTTCTTAAAGAGAACATAAGAGAAATGTTAATAAGCCATACGATTCTCCTCCCTCGCAAAAATTTATAAACCAAAAAAGATACGAAAATCAAAAATCCTTATGGCCATGCATCACCCCTTCGGTGTAAATTCGTTTTAGTTCATTATGTGTGGGTATCCTTGCATCCTGATCCTTTCACTAACCACTTGCTCAAATCGTTTGTACCCACAGCCGCATCGACTACAGCGACCTGAGCAACATCGGGCCGGAGCACTATACGAAGCATATTACTCACCGTCTGGCCGAGATTAAGGCCGTCGACAGCCCCAGTGATCGATCGGCATTGATTCAGGTGCTGGAGGCCACCTATCGCTTCACTCTGGCCTCCTTTGCAGGCGGTAAGCCAACGAAGAGTATTTGGGGCTTAACAAGTCTTTAAACTGTTCACCACTGCCTTCCCTAGCTACTGGCGCCACGGTGGTCTACCCCATTGATCTTGTGAAGACGCGCATGCAGAATCAGCGCACGGGCTCAATGATCGGCGAGGTCGCCTATAGAAACTCCTGGGATTGCTTCAAGAAGGTACGTCAAATTTATATGATATATTATTATAATATAATCAATAATCAATCAATATGCAACAGGTCATCCGTCACGAGGGCATCCTCGGCCTCTATCGCGGTCTGCTGCCCCAGCTGATGGGCGTCGCCCCGGAGAAGGCCATCAAGCTGACTGTCAATGATTTTGTGCGCGACAATCTGTCGGACAAGCGCGGCAACATTCCCGTCTGGGGCGAGGTTGTGGCCGGCGCCTGTGGTGGTGCCGCCCAGGTCATCTTCACAAATCCGCTGGAGATAGTCAAAATTCGACTGCAGGTGGCCGGCGAGATCGCTGGCGGCTCCAAGATAAGTGCGCTCTCCGTGGTTCGCGAACTGGGCTTCCTTGGCCTCTACAAAGGGGCCAAAGCGTGCCTGCTGCGCGATGTGAACTTCTCGGCCATCTATTTCCCAACCTATGCGCACGTCAAGGCCGCGCTGGCCGACAAGGATGGCTACAATAATCCGGTATCGCTGCTGGCCGCTGGCGCCATTGCGGGTGTGCCCGCTGCTTCGCTGGTGACGCCCGCGGACGTGATCAAGACGCGACTGCAGGTGGCCGCTCGCACGGGCCAGACGACCTACACGGGCGTTTGGGATGCCACCAAAAAGATTATGGCCGAAGAGGGACCAAGAGCGTTCTGGAAGGGCACAGCCGGTAAGTAGACATGGACTATAATGGTTTTAAATCATTCTATAATTCCTCTCTCTCTCTCTCTCTCTCTCTCTCTCTCTCTCTCTCTCTCTGTGTTTGCTGTTTAGCTCGTGTCTTCCGCTCATCGCCACAATTCGGCGTCACCTTGGTCACTTACGAGCTGCTGCAGCGCCTGTTCTACGTGGACTTTGGCGGCAATCAGCCGAAGGGCTCGCACGGCACCAAGCCGGGCCTGCCCCTGGACGCCACGCTGGGCGCGGAGCAGCCCAAGCCCGATCACATTGGCGGCTACCACGCGGCTGTGCCGCTGCTGACAGGCATCGAGTCCAAGTTTGGCCTGTATCTGCCGCGATTCGGGCGTGGCGCTGGTGCCGCTGCCCCGGCTGGAACGGCGACGGGCTCATGATTATATTGGCGGCATCGCCTGCCATGCGCCAGTTAGGTCTAAAGTTGTACAGTTGTAGCCATATATGTACATATAATATATACATACATATATATATAGGCGAAAAGTTGAAGGCGACTCTGATCAGATCAGCTATGGATCAAATGTCTATATTTTGCTAAGACGCGTTTACACACACATCCACAATCAGTCGAGGACAACCTATAAAGGATTCAGTTCAATGTCTATTCCAGAGGGAACTTTTCGTACCATCAACATGTTGTACCAAACGTAACAAAACTTTTGAAACATATATGAATCATACGGAATAGAAATCTTTTACATATATAAATTTATATAGATATGCAATTATATGATAATATATATAGCTAACATCTATGGCACACAATTGAAGGCAACTGTTTTACCTACACATCAAGCGAACGTACATACATACATACATACATATATAGAAGAAGAAAGTGTAACTTTAACTAGATGCATAGTCAAAACTCTAAATCTAAACAAAAGTAAACAAATCACTGAACGTCTCTTATTGCACTCAAAGATTTAAGCGTAAAACCTTTAAAATTTAGTACGAATTTGTTCAACTGTTATAAAGTAAAATGCAATGAATTACCTCTTAGCTAATAAATGTCAAATGAATATAATTAAAATAAATGTACAAATATTAAAAACCAAAATAAAAAATAAATATATAAAAGAATAATATTAATTCATATTTAAATATATGTAAATCATAAACACAAAGTTTATAGACGAAGCCTAGTCCCCATGTCGTGGGGTAAGCCCCACGCTAAGGTAAGCCTTAGTCCAGCTCCAAATAAGATTTTTTTGAGATATTGAGAATATTTTAATAAACAGAATCCATTGGAAAACGACAACAGATATAAGAAGGCATGTCAGAAAAAGGCATATCGGAACCCAAAGATTAATAATTACATAGATTAATAGATTAATAATTAAAATATAGGATCTTCGTAGTTTCTTTATATTCAAACTCAACCAAACCTTTTGTTGATATTGTAACGGTATAAAAAGAAACAATTAATGTTTATTGGGTATATCTTGTTGCCAGTCCCTAAAGAGACTTCAATCAGTCTTAAGCATTATGAGATATTTGATCAATTGTAAATATTTTTGATTACAGCAAATCCTACGCCCTCAAATCTAACATCAAATAATGTTATATTTTCTATTTCTATTTCTATTGTAGTTGTTATTAATCAATAGCACTTTATTTAAAAGTCATACAGGTATTAAATAATCCCATTCCGACTAAATCTCTAGCCCTAGTCTAAAACAAAGCAATTAACTAGAAAGTGTGCAATTGAATTCAGTTCGAGCTGCTGTCACAACTTTTCCCACTTTATCGAATTGGAAAGTACGACGCCCTCGCCGCTGCAGATGGAGATGGAGCTCACTGAAACGCTTTAGCCATGGCTAACTGCATCAGTTAACAGTCGAGTGGCACATGCGATTAGAATACGGTGGCATTCGACAAATGCGTTGACAATGCGATTTGCTACCCAGCAGGGGGAGTGGGGGGGGGGGGGGGGGGTTTCAAAACAACAGGAATTAATAAAAGAATAATTTTTGATTCA
>NW_022045884.1:290408-352688 GCF_001654015.2 Drosophila navojoa
GGGGGGGGGGGGGGGGGGGGGGGGGGGGGGGATTTCAGGTCAGTCAATCGACAACAAATTCAATTTCGAATTCAACAGTTTTATATGGCAATGTGGCTTACTGGATCTGGCCACCCGCCCACTCGACTCGACCGGCAGCCGCTGACCATGACCGTCAGCATTGACCACGATCTCCGATCTCCGTTAGCAATTTTATTCTGCACGCAGTGCGTGGAGCAGCCTTTTGGCCGTCTAATCACGGGTTGCAGCAGCACAATGCGTTTCCAGTCAGTGGCCCCAGCTCTGGGGTCATATAAAAAGCTCCAGTGGAGCGCTCTAGCCAGCGCAGTTTCAATCCGAACTCTTGGTTAGCCGCACACAGAATGCAAGTGAAATTCACAAAGAGTGTTTGCCTGTTGGCCGTGTGTTTGCTGCTGCTGCAGCTGGTGGCAGGCCGAGAAGAGGCGACAGTGAAGCCAACGCAAACCACGGATACGCGCGTCTCTTGGATTGCCCAATTGCTGCAGCTGCGTCAACAGCTGCGCACCTGCTTCCGTTCGGGCTCCGCCTCCGGCTCCAGCTCCAGCTCCAGCTCCAGCTCCAGCTCCGGCTCCGGTTCGAGCTTGTGGTCATGTTTTCGTGCGCGCAGTCTGAAAATATTCGAGGACATTATGGCCGCGGATGTGATTCCGCTCTACGAGGGCGTCCGGCTGATTGCCGCACCAAATGCCACGAATGGCCAGGCGCGACCAGCGGCCGACGAGCCCAAGGACCTGAAGCACCTGACCTGGTTCGATCAACTCGCTGTTAGCCTGGCCAAGGGCCTCACCACACACACGCTGCAGATCAATCTGGCCAAGCTCACGGAGCGTTATCTGAGCAACGGTGGGTAGCAGAGCTGAGCCTAATTACTCAAACATTCAGCTGAATCCTATCCACAGATGGGCCGGAGCGCAAGGCGGATACCGTGGGCAGCGCACGGCTGCGTCGGCATCGCTTCAACATGATCATCACCATGATGTTTGGCGTCACGGCTCTAGGGGCTGTGCTGGTGCCGATGGGCTTCCAATTGCTGGCCATTGTCAGCGGCAAGGCTTTGCTGTTGGCCAAAATGGCATTGCTGCTGGCCTCCATCAATGGCCTGAAGCGGGTGAGTTCTGCCCACATCAACTTTCTACTTGTGTTATGCGAGCATTTGCTTGGACAGGTCGCCAATACTGGACTCCACTATGGCTTGTACCATGTGCCCGGCGAGCATCTGGGCGGCTACTACGATCGCGGCGACCTGAGCCATCCGCGGAACGTGCCCATACCCGTGGGAATGGCGCCCTCAGTTGAGTTTGGCTTGAAGTAAGAGCGGGGAGAGTGAAGAGAGTGAAGAGAGAGTTGCTGTAAGAAAGTGGCACAATTTTCCAGTCAATAAATGTAGTTTATAGATAGTTGAAAAAAAAGACAGTTTTATTTTCAAGCAAAGTTCGTTTCACAGCTTTTCAGCTTTTCATTTGCCGCTGCAACTTTTTGCGGCAAGTTGGCAGCTCTGGTGGCAAGCTTCGCAGTGAGCTTTTGGTGTGTTGAGTTTTCCATGTTGCGCGAAACTTTTCAAAAGAAACACACACTCAACCATTGGCCACTGCCTCGGAGATGAATAAAAATATTTATGCCAAAATAAGTTGCTGCAAATAGTTCGCAAGCAAATAGAAAATCCCCGCACATGGCAGAAGTTTTTCTTTCGCATATGATTCAAAAGTTGTGCACTTCAAGCAGACTTCAAATTCACGAGAGGGCGACGACGCAGCCGACGCAGCAGGGCTGAGTCGGGTGGGTTGGGTGGACGTGTGGTGGCAACACGAGGGCTATAAAAGGAAATGCGCCGCTGATAAGGACCAACATTCTGTCGTCGGTTGCGGCAGCTCTGACATCTCGTGTCGCCAGCCAACGGAAGTCGTGCATTGCAATATCCTGAACAGCTCTTATCCTTTGTAGCCCTGCGAGGTGTACTGTCGTGTAACGGTTTCTGTGCCATTCAAAACGCTTTCACTTTTAATCTCGATCCAAGTGCGAGCTACGTGACTCCGCCTCGCCGTCAATTTCCCTCGCTCTAATCAACTTATTGGCTGCGTGTGACCGCTCGCTGCAAATCCTCTTAATCAGCTTAGCTCGCTGCGCTCCAGCTCCTGGCCCCATCCAGGACGCATTGCTCGCTTTTTTGGCCGTCGGTTAATTGAAAGTCTGGTCCAGGCAACGCCGCAGCGGCAATTGACAATTTCACGGTCCGATTTAGTGCAGCGGCAGACGCAAACTCCGACGGAATGAAGCTCGTGGTCTACTGCTATTTATCCATGATTGTGCTGGGCGTCCAGGTAAGTGCTGAGTGGAGCTAGCCGCGAGGCTCTGTCTAATTAGATTTCGATCAACAAGTTGCTTGGCCCAAACTTTTGCCTCCAAATTCAGCTCGTGTCTTGCCAATCATTTGAATTAATTTCCCTCTGTCAGCGACTTACGGTCGAGAGATTGATGGCTCCACGCCAATTCGAATTTTATGAGCAAAGTTTCAGAAACCTTTCGACTTTTGTTCAGCTTTTTCTGCTTTTTCTGCTGCTCGTGTGCGACGCCAGATTGCTTTCATTAGGCTCAAATTATGTGAATAAGTTCTGGGCGTGCGTCAGATTAAAGGGCTCGGACTCAAATATCATTTGCTTCGAAATCAATTTCATGTTTTATTGCACGCGTTGTCAATTTTATTAGATTTTTTATTCTTTCTCAAGCGACAGCTGTAATTTGTTCCACAAATTTTGTTTGGCCTAAAAGAGATTATCTAGTTAGTATAATTTATATAATTTAATAATTATGATATAATTTTTGTAATTATAATTGGAGCTTGTTTGAATAGTTTTTTTTTTTTATTTTTTATTTTATTTATTTATTTATTTATTTTTTTTTGACAGTGGAATTTTATATTATATTTATTTGAGTATATTTATTTTATCTGGTATCCCATCAGCCAAAAATTTGTTATAAATTATACTAAATTTTATTATCAATTGGTTTAAATTGAGCTACATTAGATAATTCTAATATAATCAAAATTAAATAAAATTTAAATGACAAACAAATTTAATAAATTTTAATATTACAAAAATAAAAATAAATTTAAGTAAAATAAATGTTAAATAAATAAATAATGAAATCAAATTATTTATATAAGTAATGCATGCTCCAAAATATTTAAATTTTCGCTGGGAATGTCTTTAGTTATCTACCTATCTATATTATAATGCATTGATTGTATGCAATGGTTATTCAGTGTTTAACTTGAGCAACTTTAATACGACCCATAGCACATTAAGTCTTAGTGGCTCAAACCCTGCAACAGTAAATTCTCTTAGTCAACTAAGAAACGGTTGAAAGATATCATGATTTCTTAGCTAAGACAATTATTACAATATAGAATAGAAAAAAATGAATACAAAATAAAATATTTTAAATATTATGAATAAAGAATAGTTTATTTTAAATACTATGAATACAGAATAATTTATTTTCAATATTATCCTATGCTAAGAAATCAGATAATTTTAATTATATTTATAAACAATCACGGTAGCACTCTTAAAATTCAAATCGGAATAAGAGAATATTTAAAATAAATAATGAATAGTTGCAGTAGCATAGCCACATTACACCTATTTGAAATGCATTCATAATGAATGTGTAGAAACATTTCCATCAGAGACCAACTAATAATTAGCTAAAAATAGGCTTTGCACTTGTGCACGCGTTTCCCCTGTTCAACTCTGACCTACAGCAGCTGTAGGTTTAACTTCATTAAGCAATAACAACAAGCTGATTATACAAACAACTCATCTGTCGATACAAATGTATGTGAGTTTATTCCTGGACGCAATACCTACGAGTGTAATCTAATTACAATTTACGCGAGAGCTTCATATGCGTGGGTCGAGAGACAACGAACATGGCAGAGCGACAGGCTACAACGTGAAACAATTCGAATTGTAGATTGAATGCGATGTTTTCATCCATTTGTGCACGGCTTGTGATTGAATGGATCCTTATCAGGTGCACCTTTGACCCTCGTGCTATCCATAATATCAGTTGCAACGATATGTTTACATAGGTTCGACGTTCTGCCTCGGTTGTTGTTGCTGTTTTTGTTGTTGTTAGCTACTCAAAAGCCAATAAATTCCATTGAGCAGACCAAATCGCCCCGAGTGAAGCCAAGTGGTCAGTGTCAAGTGGAGAAGAAATGTAAATTTTGCAGCTGCAATTTAACTGTGTGAAGGCAACTCAACCAGGGCGACTGAGCCAACGGCGGCTGTGTGGGCAAAAGTCAACATTCAGGCAAGAGGAAAATGGCCGGCCAGGCATATACACATGCACACACACACATACGTGTGCTGCAAATGATGGCCATTCATTGTGTCCACATTGGCTTGGCCTGGACACAATGCAATAGTCAACGTCCAGTCGGACATTGTAGTCAAGCTGGTCACTCACTCAAACGGCAGTGGGGCAGTTGACGCGCCCATTCCTCGAGCTTAGCCTGCACTTGATGCTCGCTTAATGCCGCATGTTAAGAGCATTAGCAACACTTTGGCCCTTAACGAGCTGTGAGCCACCGAGGCAGAGAGAGAGAGCAGAGTCCAAAGCGCCCGATTCCTGCTCCAGCTCTGTGACATTTGCCGTGCACATCTGCCAGGAGCCAATTAAAGTAAGCTGATGTGCTCTCAAAGTCTTAATTGGTACTGCAATACATATATGTATACCGACAGCAACACCGAGATGAGTAAATACACACACCTATACATATGTATATTTGTGTATGCCAGCATTAGAGAATCAGGTTATTGTCTTTCTTTTTAATAAGTGCAGAGACAAACTTTCTTAATTACCGTTTATTTGTCATTGTTCAGCTCGAAAAGTGTGTGAAAGTAATTTTTGCACTCGAAGTTGTTGCTGCTGAGTGTTGGTTGCTCCTGCTCCTTGGGTTGGAAGGGCGCAAACTTTTAATCGACACCAATTTGTCAACTGCGTCAGGGACAGAAGCTGCTCCCCAGACCCAATAAATCCAATATCTAAGTATTTCGTACAGAAGCAGCTGGCCACATTACCCACGCAAATTTATGCCAAAAAAAAAAGGAAAGGAAAGAAAAAACGGAAAAAAACGAACCCCCAATGCTGTCACATGAAATATGATTCGGGGTGGTGCGAGTGCGCACTTTGCATAAAATCCGTTGCAACATGCTCAATAAATTCCGAGACGCAGTCTGTGGCTCCGACGCTCCTATGTGCGACTAATTTCCGCCAAACTAATAGATGTCTTTGCGCAGCGGAAAATGCTGCGGTGCTGGTGCTGGAGCTGGAGCTGGTGCTGGAGCTGGAGCTGGAGCTGGTGCTGGTGCTGGTGCTGGGGTCACATGACTGAGCCATTTTTGCGTGTCATAGACGTGACATGACATAAAGTTAATTAAGCACCATTTGCTGGGGCAACAACAGTTGGCATCCCGAGTGCTCTGTGCGGTAATTAGTTAGCTTCAAGCCACGTAAATGGCCCCATTCGAACTGCACTTTCAGTTGCAGTTGCACACTGCAGTTAAATGCGGCTTAAGGGCTGGCGGCCGGGCAGTTGATTCGGCTTTTGCGTAAATTAATTAAATACTTTCATTTATAAACGTCCGCATTGGGTCCGCTGAGCCATTAGCCGCACTGGCCAATCAGGCGTATACGCGATAAAATGAACTTTTCATACGCCTCAAAGAAAGTCTTGAAAGGCGACATCTGCAATCTGAAAACTTTTTGCTATCTCTTAATGAGCTAATAAGAAACTTTTATTGATGTCGAAGGCTAATTTAATCTTGATTTGATTTATAATCCGCCAATTCATTGAATTAAAACTGAAGTTTATTGGACCTGAACTTATTGAATAAAAACAAAAATAAACCGAAGGGAGATTCTAATATTTATTTGGCTCCTGTTTATTTGTTGCAGAGCGACGCTCGAGCTGTTTTATGCCAGTGACTAAATATAGAAACAGAGTAGGGGAAGCAACCACAGAGCTCGCAGATTATTACAGATTAGCGATTCGCTAGGGAACTCTGCTGCAACAGCAGAACTTCTGCTGCAGAACTCTCAACTGTTTATAGCTTTGCAAGAGTGGAAAGCCAAAGGCGAAACAGTTGTCTGTAGTGAGCTGAGCTGATGACTAACAAGTATTAATTTGTAGAAATAAAAAATAAAAATAAATAAAAAATAAAAATAATAATATCAATATATAAATAATTAATAAATAATATAAAAATATAATAAAAAATAATGTATAAAAATAATAATAAATAAAAATATTAATAATAAAAAATAATAATAATTAAAAATAATAATAATAAAAATAATTAAAAATAATTTATTAAAATTATAATAATATAAATATTATAAAATTCAAAACAATATATTATTTATAAAAAATATATTGTTTATCATATATATTAAATTCAAGAATAATACAGCAATACTGCTTAAAAAATTATAACTTTAAATAATGAATTCAAATTTTTTATTTTATTGTCTATTATTAAAATAAATAATAAAGATCTATATATATTAATAAAATGATAAATAAAGATAAAAACCACACACTCATTTAAAAAAAAGATATATATCAAAGTTGAATAACTTGTTTTTATTTGTCGTTAAAACATTAAATAAACAATATAATAATGCATGATTTATTTTACTTCTACCAATTTTTATTTTCTTTTGAAAATTTGATTGTTTGCCCTAATAAACTTGTTTTTGCTATCAGAATAATTAACAATATGCGCTTGATGTGGCATAAACAAAATTGCTTACTATGTATATATATCATTTCCCAAATATATATAGAAGCTAATTTTTATCTATGAGCTAAGTATTTATCTGCAAGTAAATATTAAAATATTTACAAGCTTAACCACAAATTTAAAATATATATTATACATATAATACATAAAGGGAGAGAGATAAAGAAGCAGGAATACAGAGCTTAAGCCTATTAGGTTGTAAAATACTTTTGCTTAAAATTCGCACAACGAATATTCCACTTATAATCTTCGCAGGCAAATGCCTAGCTGCAGCTCATGAGAATCGCATAGAGAAGCAAAAGTTCAATGCTTCAATGGTGTGAGCTATTGAAATGAGAAATTGCCTTGCGTTTGATATAACAGAACATTATATACATTTCAATGAAAGATTAGCTACAATCCTTTAAGGACAGCGTATTAGTATGCATATTAGGTAACGTCGTGAAAAAGGCAAGCCAATTTTTGGTTAATATTTAACAAATACAAAAAATGAAAAGAAAAACGGCCAGAAAATGATGTTTTATAGCTCTGAGGACGCTGCCTGTTGCTGGTCAGGCGACCCTTTTAAAGCGAGTATTTGCAGTCTGGGTGTAAGCTGTTGCTGTAGCTGTATCATGATTAAGTCATGCTATGCTCGTACTATGTGAATTGTTGTATTTGAGACGGAATGCAAATATTTGGGAAGTCACGGCTTAGCGCGAAAATCTTTCGCCTCTGCCTGTGTGTGTGTGTGTGTGTGTGTGTGTGCAATAAATATTTGAACGGGCTGCCGAATACCTTTTACGGCATTTCCGGTTCGTAGTTGGCGTAGGTGTCAAGTTGTTGTTGTTGGCCAACGCCAACATCTGCCAGAGCTGGTGGCGTTTTAATTAAGTCATAATATTTTAGGAACTCTGCTGCTGGAACAGAGATTCGACACGAACAAACTTGTATCCAATTAGAGTAGAAAACTTTTAATACAAAATGTGTTTGACTACATCTGGTGCGGAGTTCCATTATGATAGCAGGCCAACGAATGCTTTTAAATTACCAATGAATTATTCTAAATAAATTTCGAATGCATGATAGCGTCATTAATATATGCACGTAGCTTTGCACGCTCCAAGAACTGTGCGCATAAATCAAAAATCATTTTAAAGTCAGCTGTAAAATAACTTGAACTTTATATGGATATCTGTGTGTGTGTGCGTGTGTTTGTATAGTATAAAGATAGAGGTGTCGCTGACAAGCAATAATAATTTTACAAACAACTCGGACCAGCTGCTGCCAGCTAAGAGCGAACTAGCAATCCCACAACTTTAACAAAGGAATCCAATCGACAGCCATGGCTGGTGGCAGCTGTTATCCTGGTGGCTGGGCGGCTCGTCCTGGCAAGCCGAATCCCATTCAGCGACAATGTTATTATGCAAATGAGCTTGCTTCGAGTGCCTTCAAAGGGATCATATTTATCATTTATTTACCGACTGTCATCAGCTTTGACGAATGCTGCGAATTGTTGAACAGCCTCTTGATTGACTTTACAATTTGCTTTTGCGTCAAAGATTAATGACGTCACTTGTGCATAAAAAAGCATGTGTCGGTGTAGGTGTGTGTGTGTGTGTGTGTGTGTGTGTGTGTGTGTGTGTGCAGCTTAAAGTTAGACCATCAAAGCCGCCACTAATTGACAGTTTCATAAGCATACGGCTCACCACGGCTAGCTCGTTATAGACCGAAATCGCGTCGGCTTTTTCGAGTGTTGCGCAAACAATGCGCCAAACTTCGAGCCACAAATACAATTATTTATTTTCATTTTTTTTTTTCCTTTCGCCTACCCTGAGGGTTGAGCACTGTTGCGAAACCACATTCATCAATTTAACCGTCGCTTCTCTGTCTGAGCGTGAACCCAAATGAAAAACAATTTCAATTAGCGCCCCGAACGCAACCTTTTATCAATTAGGCGAAGATACAAAAAATAATAATAAAACTGATCAAAAAAATTACTACAAAAATAAAAAAGCAAAAATGTGCCTAGTCAGAGTCAAAGTGCTTGGCTTGAAATATGACCTGCACCAGAAACATGGGAAACAAGAAGGGCGCGGCTTTGATTGAGTTTATCTAATTGCTCAGTGCGATAAAAATCACGAATTTCCAAAGAAATGAAAACCCTTTTGGAAACCAAAATAAACCCTTTGAAACAACTGTAAAGTAAAGTGTTTAAGTGAAGATTTCGCCAAGAGTAAGAAAAGAAGAAGAAGAATAAAGTTTCGTTGTGAAATGGAATGTTTAGTTGAAGATTTAGTTAAGTTTAAGTAGAGTTTATGCTTCAGTTTAAAGAGTATTAGATAGGCATTAAATTACATATAAAGCCTGTTTGTTAACAAATCTAATAAATATGCTCTTTAATTTAATATATGATGTTATATACATATATACATTTTACCATAAAAATTACTGAAAAGAGAATTTAAAAACCTTCAATACAGGGTATTAATGAGGCTGCCATAGAGCAATCCATAAGTTGAATGATTTGATTTCGAGCCCATGTCAAAGGACATTGTTTTTCCCTTGGGCTTCATTCCGTCGCTATTTATAGAACATTGAGTTCGTAAGCTGAAAATCATTTATGCTTAAAATTCAAGACGCAGAAGCACTTAGGTTTACGCTGCTCTGACGAGTCAGCTGCAAGTTACGCGTGTGGTTATTGAATTGTTCGGCTAGTGGGTCAACTAGTCGACTAGTCGACTAGTGAGTGGGTCGGCGTTTAATTAAAAACGCAATTGTGCAGCATCGGCGGCTGCACTGAGGCTCGGGAACAGCGACATTGCCCTGTCGACCCCTGGCCCCACTGCTGGCAGCAGGCCGGGGGGTCCGATGTTAGCATGCGATCCAACTAGCACAAAGCGTGTCATTGGCTTTGCTCTGATGTTGTGATGTTGTGATGCTGTGGCTCGTGTTGCTTAGTGAAAAGCTGTTATTGGCTCGACAGCCTGCTGATTTTTATCGCACTCGCGTTTGAGTTTTGTCAACAACATTTGCGGCACATTTTGAGTGCATATCTTTGCCGTCTCGTCGCCTGAATGACGGCTGATGCCGTCAAAGCGGCCATTCACGCCCAAAGAAGAAAACATCCATTTTGCTCTTACACTTTTAATCTTTCGCACAGGCGTGGCCCACCGTGAAGCGCTCCTTTGAGCTGTATCCGGGCGCAGCAATGCCCTACACCGAGCACCGAATCGCAGGTAAGAATAAAGCGCGCACAAATATACACATCTACATATACCTATATAGCTATGAAGTGGCAGGGGAAGAGAAGGGGAGGGTGGGCGGAGGATGCACTAACAAATTGGAGGGTAAAAGTTTTAGTCAAGTGCCGTCGGGTGAGATGCACTTTGGCGGTTCTGTAGAGTCCATACACTAAGAAAAAATAATAGAGCAATACAATGGGAAAGGAATTTACAATTGTCAAATTGATTCGCCTTAGCAATATTATTTAATTTAGTTCACAATATACAAGAGTATTTATTGACAATTCTATCAATAGACCCAAAGTTCACTTTGCATAAAGTTTCAATGGACAATCTCGATATTTTTTAGAGTGTAAACCCTTACAAAATATTTGCGGTTGGGCCAAACTGTCTCTCAAATTGCTTTCGCTCGCATGTTGTCAAGTGTTTTTCTTTTAACCACTTTAGCCGCAATGACGTATACGTAATTTATTTACACAAGAGTTGCAAAATTGTTTCTCCATGCAAGAAATGCGGGCAAACACAATCAAAAATTGCACTTCAATCGAAATCCATGCGAATAATACTCATGAATATTCATATTCATTCATCGATTGTCAGGGCAACAGCAATTCTGTGAACGCTTTGATGGTCATTAAGCTAAGATTGAGTTTCTAATGAAAAAAATCAGCATATTGAATTTTGTCAGTAAACTAAGAACGGTAAACTAACTGTAAGTCCATCCGACAGCATCTATAAATAGCATAACCAATCCAAGCTGGCCACACGCCAGCAATCGGCAAGGCAACCGCAGCTGCGTCCTTGGCCATTTCCATTATAGTAAACATAATATAGCTGGAGAAATCTTAGTTTTCCTTTTCCTTTTCCTCTTACTTTTTTTGTATTTTGTATTCTGTATTTATTCGGTTTATTTATAATTGCTGGGGTTTTGCGCCTTCTGCCGCTGTTAGCCAACAAGTAAACAAGTCAAAACTGAGATTGCGCGATAATTTATTCATAGATGACATCATCTTGAGTTTTGAATTTTGATATGATTAATTATGCACAGAGAGAGGGAGAGAGAGAGAGGGGGATAGAACAAATTTAAATATTATTGCTAGCAGTCTAGTCCTGCGGACAAGAGTTCTTTGAACCAGTTGCCCTGCCTGCACAAGTTGTGTAATTAAAAAGCAATTAAGTAGATTGCTTATCAATTTATTTAAACTTAGTGTTGGATTCCATTGACACGAGATGCTGTGAAAATGTGAATATATTCTAGATCAGCATCAATGCCCTTACGGCAATAATTTAAATCACAAAATCGTGGCTTAGGGTATATGACAGTCAGGTCTACCCAGCTACATAATAAATCAAAGAACTTTTTTAGCCCCAGAGTATTGGCAGCTTAGCAAATGCGAGCATTTTTTATGCTTGACTTTTGAGGAAAAGTCAAATGCAAAAGTTTTTTCTATAAATATTTAAAATAGTCTACATATAGTATACAATTGAAAGTTCTATTTGTTAATAAAAAAAAAGCATTTAATTAAAGAAAATTCTCAAATGAACTAATTTACTTCGGGCATACATATATACATACATATATCTAAGCAAATCTCCTCTAGGCCTTGTTTACTTCACAACAACAAACGTTTAAGTTCTCTGATTCAAATTGTGATGTTCATAGAGAATACCAAAATCGACTGTCAATTAGCATAAATGAATACATTAGTGCATAATTATACCTATTGCAAATTCAATGTCAGTCGTTATTTATCAATTATGCATAATGTTGCGAAGGTTGTTAAGCGCACTCAATTCAATTATTGAAATGCGCATATTGTGACAATTTAATGCAATTAAGCAACATAATAAACAATTAGGCGCCAAATGTCCTAAATCCCCACGCACACACACACACACACACACAAACGCTTAAAAGCCACTTGGCATTCACAGATACTCTTGCAAATATATGGACTAAATTAAATGACAAACGAAGCATCAGCATGACGAAGTCTAAATATCCTACTTGGACAGTTTATGATTGGGCAACTTGATTACTGAATAATAGTTAATGTATTATTGTTCAACGCAGTTAACATTTTAGATAGCAATATCTTAATATTTAACAACCACATTAATGAGAAAATGTTAATTTTTGTTAATTTTGTTTTAACTTTTTATTATATAATGAAATTAAAATAAATAATATTTATTTAGATAAACTTAATTTTTTTTTTACTTTTTAAAATATATTTCTAATAATTTAGATAATTTTTATTTATTTATTTATTTTTTAAATCATTAATAATTATTTTTATTTTTTTATTTATTTATGTTTATTTACTATTTTTATTTATTTAGACAATTTAAATACTGTGGGTAGTTTGAAACCTTAAAATAGATTGGTTATATAATAATACAGACTTTAGTCGAAAAATAATTAAAATAATAGAAGCTTTATAACAAATTAAAACGTATTATATATACATAGCTTCACAAATTTAATATTCACAATATAATATTATACAAAGTATGAATGCATTAATATTATTATTATTATTATTTTATATATTTTGTTTTAAGCTTTGTACTTACCATATTAGTTTTGTTTGCTAAGCAATTTGTAAAAATTTTTTTTTTTTTATAAAATTCTTTGTGAGCGTATTATTTTATATTTTTTTTAGCGATTTTTATAAACTATATCAAAGCTTGTTTATTAGCATAGTTGAGAAACGTAGCAACAGAAAGAAGAAAATAAAACATAAAAATAAAATATACGAACAATACAATTATTATTATTAAGTTTTATATGTATACTAATTCCCATTTTCAAAATATTAAAAACTAGAAACAACATTCTCATTTTACATAAATAATTTCTATGTGGCTTAGTTCAAGAAAATATATATATTTGCAGCAACAGAATTGAATACCTTATATACCCGAAGTTAGGGCATACAAGGTACTGCCTGCCGTGTGCACAATAAGCGATTTTATGGACAGACACGCAAAATACGCTTGGGCACACACACAGACACACACACACACACATGCATACATACACACTCAAGTTGCGTGTGTGTCGAGCATGCGAAAATGTCCAAGTCAGACTATAGTTTAATTGTTTTTGGTCAGGCAGAAGAGTAATAAAAAGCCAGCGCAAAGTAAACCATTTTGACGGGTTTGAGGGTGCCTGTGTGTGTGTGTGTGTGTGGACTACCAAAATCTAACTAATAATGCGCGCCATAAATCAGGCAACAGTAGCCATAGTCAGGGAATTAAGTGGCATCAGCTGGACAGCTGGACAGCCCGCAGGTCTGTGTATGATATATTAATTGCTGGGATGCTTGGGTCAAAACGTGGCTTCAATTTGCATGTGTGCGCTGTAAGCCAAGTGGCTTTCAATTAGGGCATCAACACACACACACACACTCGCACGCACACAGACAAAGCTTCGGCTGCAAATTGTTGCAACTTGCACAATTGGCTATAAATTGCTTTCATATGCCCAGCGGGCAGTTTATGAAGTAAGAGAGAGAGAGAGCGAGAGAGAGAGAGAGGTGGAATTCTAATCAAACTCCCACGCAATGCCGTTGCAGATTGCATGCATGTGGCCTCGGAGCCAGGTGATTACATTTTCAAGAAGTCAGCCGCAGCGCCGCCAGCGGCTCCATTGGCCGCGCTCAATTTCAACAGAGATGCGACGCTGCTGGAGCTGGAGGCGGCCACCAGCGAGCAGTTGGAGGCAGCTGCTGCCGCCGAGTCCGTCTGCGGCCTCTATGTGATTGGTGAGCCAGACACGATTGTCGAGATAACCATGAAGCACTATGACGTCAATTGCGAATCGGGTGGCCTGATGGCGGTGAGTGATCCCACTGTTTAATGTTCGATTATAATTGATGAGCTTATGCGACTGCGAAACACTCATTCTGTTGCAGTTTGTGGACGGCTGGGAGCTGAATGGCGAGTACTTTCCAGCAGTCAAGGATCATCATCGTCTGCTCGAGGATCGTGTGTTTGAGTTCTGCAACAACAACAAGCAATGGTAGGCAGACACAGAGTCGGGGTTTTTCTCAGAGACTTTTTGATGTAACCCAGTTTAACTGTGCTTCCAGGCCACGCTTTAGCAACAAGAAATTCTTTCGATCCAGCCAGAATGCTGCACTGCTGCAGTACCGCATACCCACTCGCGGCTCCTTTGTGGCCAACGTGCGCTTCCACAAGATATCGCAACGTAAGTTTCTTAGGAATCTAATCTAGGCTAAGACTTTTATTTAATCTATCTCTCTCTCTGTCTGTGACTCCCCTCTCTCTCTCTCTCTTCCCCTGCCAGCTTGCAACGTACTTGTCCAGGACACCGCCGCCGTCTATCAGATGTCAAACTTTGGACACGCTCGCAACTGCACACTCTCCGCCCTCTTTCCGGCTGCCGTCTCCCTGGGATCTCTGCGCATTGGCGGCAAGACTGTGCGCGCTCAGGAGAAAGTCAACTACGATGTGAGTACATTTAGTCAGGAATGAGTTGCTCTTGCTCTTAAATCCCATCCACTTCTAGTGCCACCAATACGAGGATCGCTTAGACATTGGTGGCTCGGCTGGGCTGGACACCACCAGCATGGAGCTGGCCAGTGCCGTTTGCGGCGCCTCCACCGAGCTGGGCCCCGAGCAGGCTGTGTTCTGTGGCGTTACCAGCGTGCGTCTGGTCTCCACCGGCCGCTACCAGAATCAGGCAGCTGTCATCGTACGCAAGGCCGACGAGCACGATCTGGATATAGCCACGCTCCTGTGCGCGCTATAAGTGGCTGACTAAGGAGACGAAGGAAGGGATGCGGCCGGCACAATGATTACAATTTGATGTTTGTAAATATGTATGTGGGTGTGGATGTGTAAGCACGATGGCACCAGAGAGACAAGGCAAGGCAACCCCCAGCACCAGCCCCCAGCCCCCAGCCCGAAACCCCAAGCCCAACCCCAACCCCAGCCTCAGCTCCCATTTTGCTTGGTTATTATTGTAGCGCTTTACCCAATCCAAGCACAAAGTATTCACATGCCAAAACTAAATAGCGAAAAAAAAAAAGATTAAAAAAAAAAAGAAAGTAAATTCAATGTAATTATATGTGTATATCAAAAATTCTGAATGTTAAAACTACAAATTGGTTTTATTTGCTATCCGTGTGTGGGTTCGGCGGGGTCAGTGGGCACCGTTTATGGCGCAGTTTATGGCCGCTCGGCTAATCGAACTAATTAATAACGATGCGCTATAAATAAGCAACTATAATCGTGGTGCGGCAGCCAACCGAGATAAGCCAGTGGACTGACTCTGGGCAGCTCGATTGCAATTAAAGCAAGTAGCGCAGCGCCGTCAGCAGAGCCAGCACGCTGGCGAGGCTGTAAGCCGTTAATGCAGCTGCGCCATCGTCCTGCGGCTGCTTCTCGTTCTCGAGCTGCAAGCAAGGGATAACAGAGCAAAGACTTTAAGCATACGATGCGACGATGGAATATTCAAGGACGGCACGACTTACGCTCTGCTTGAGTGTGGCCTGGAGCTGGCGACAGCGCTGCTTCTCGTTCCAGCGGCTTGTGGCGATGCGGCAGATGGTGCTGTTCAGGCATCTCTCGTCGCAGCCGGCTGCGAGCTTCGGATCCGCCTCGGTCATCTTGTAGCGCCAGAAGAGGCGCAGCAAGTCCGGCTTCTTGGCCATGTCCTCGAGCAGTTGATCGATGCCAGCGGCGCTTGTGTTCTTCGTGAATGTCTCGCCGAACTCGTACTCCTTCTTCCAGGTGGGCGGCTCGTTGGGCTTCAGGTTGGCCTCGGTCAGGTTGATTGTGTAGGTGTGATGATCCAGCACCTGCAGAGTCTTCGCGTGCAGCCGGTAGATGCGGTAGTTGGGATTCTTGTAGGAGAAGGTGGTCAGGCTGCCGCCATTCCAGGAGACAGCCATGGCCAGGCCCGTCTCCGTGTAGTGGACATTCATCTCATCCTTGTGCGTGTGCCCGTTGTAGATGCCCGTGATGACTCGGCTGAAGCGCGCCACGATGCGATTGTATTCCCTGGACCACTCCGTCCAGCAGTCGCCATCGCCAGAGGGGATGTGAGTGAGCACCTGAACCCGCTCGCCGGCCTTCTCGGCGGCGAGCAGCGTGTCGTGGAACCACTGCAGCTGCTCCAGCACAATGGAGCCGTCGTAGAATAGCCACCAGTTGTACAGGTAGCAATCCATGCTGTTCAGCGCAACGATGCGCTGTCCCTCCCTCAGGGCGAGCGTGTAGTAGCCGCCGCGACGCACGGTCGCCTCAGCCTCTTTGGGCAGCCACTTGGACCACAGGCTCCACACATGCTGGTACAGCCAGTCGACTCGCAGAGCGTCGGGTATCTCAGCGTTGCCAAAACTGAGTGGATCATCATCAAGCGTATATATATAGAGAGTGGTCTTTGGTTCTACTTACACATTTGCTGGGTGCGGCTCATGGTTGCCCAGGCAGGGATAGATTGGGACTTTGGGAAAGTGCTCGGCGAGCAGTTGATCGATCTCCGTGAGCATGTCCATGTTGCCCTGCCGCGTGGTGGACCACACATTGTGCGGCGGCACATCCCCGGTGTGGTAGATCCAGTCCAGCGCGTGCTCCTTCTTGATCTGCTCGAAGGCATTCACGATCAGGTGCTTGGGCGTGTCGCAGTCCCGATAGTCGCTCCAGTGGCCAGCGCCCGTTGTATTCGCATCGGCGGGCAGATCATCGCGGCAGCACATGGGCTCCTTGCACTCCGCCAGGCCGCCGCTCTTGTACTCCGGATCGTAGTGGATGTCGGTCAAGTGGAGCACCAGATAGTCATTGTCGCTGTGCTCCGCCAACTCGTAGTTGGACTCGTTGGGCGTCTCGCCGACAATGGTCACGTTCAGGCTGAACTCCGGCTGCTGCACCTGGCAGATTTTGATGGGCAGCATGCTGCAAATGCTCCGCGACTCGGCAATCGTCTCGTTGAAGATGTAGTCGAGGATCGGCCAGTTCAGATCGAACAGGCCGGAGCACACCTCCTGCGTCTGAATATTGAAGTAGTCGCAGAAGCTCAGCATGATCTTCTTGGCATTCTGATCGCGATTGGGTCCGGTCAGCTCGCCATTGGGGCCCGTGAAGGTGCGTCCGATCACGTTGACCGTGGCGCGGCAGATGGTGCACGTGAAGTACTGATCGGCCGCGCTCAGATCGACCAGGGATTGGGTGAAAATGTCCTTCTGGCTGTGTGACGTGCGCAACTCATCGCCCAGCTCTTTCAGTCGCGGCGACTCGACGCCCGTCCGCAGGTACTTTAGAAATTCCTGGCTAATCTCTTCCGCGACGCTGACTGCGAATGGAAACACGATTAAGGCGAATCTAGATTCTCCGTGGCTGCTCTTGAACCTCTCAACGGGCTGCGATAAGCAACTGTGGAAAATAAATCAATCACCTGAACTGGCAGCTGTGAGACGCTCTTCAGTGCTGAAGCTGCTCGGCACACCGGGCAGGTTATGGGCGTGGCCGCAGGCGAGCAGCGAGGCTACGCCCAGCAGTAGCAGGAGACTCCACTCACGATCCATTGCGTCTAGGCAATGCGGCTAAGACTAAACTCACGCGAAACCACCAACTCATATTTATAGGCAGCGGACGCTTATCAATCGGCCTATCGTAATGCTTTAAATGTTATGACCGTTAAACATGATTGATACAATAGTACCAGAGATTTTTATGGTAAGTGATAAATAATATAAAATATCTACGGCTACCAAATTGTTTCTTTGATAAAAGAGGGGGAGAAAAAGAGAGCAATATTTATTATTATTAAACAATTAGTGGAAAAGGTAGCTCATATAATTGTAATCCCCTAAACGACTTGGCCACTTCAGGCACTTGATCTGATATGGGCCCATCCGATTAGCACTGAAAATAAATACAAAGGCTCCGTGGACACGTGCGGAACTGCTCAATATTCGATCAAGATTCGAGCCTTGACTTTGGCAATAAAGCAGAAATTCATATAAATAAATATATATATATACCATTTGTTATATACGACAGCAGCTAGGTTTTATGTCTTTATTGGCTAATTTTCGCTAATATGATGCTTAGCGCTGATTAGGCTAGCCCATAGTGTGAGCATGGACACGGGCCCCACATGTACTACATGCACTCTCCGGCCGTCGATAAGTGGACGAAAATAATAGATTAACCAAGTGGCATAAACAAGATTACATATGTGTGTTTGTGAATATATTTTGGATTTTGTACTTAATCACGATACTGAGAGAATGGTATGTGCGATTATATAAGCTATTATTAGTGTATTACAGATAAAAGTCTCTAGAAGCCAATCCGCATGGCGAGAGCCAAGGCCAAGAGTGAGCTAATACTCAAAGCGCCAAGCACTGCCGCTCCATCATCCTTCTCCTCGGGTTCATTGTCCAGCTGTTGATATCAGATGAAAGTTTCTGATTAGTTGAATGAAATATTTTAACTGCAGCGACAACTTACGGCCTCGAAGAGACGCTGCTTGAGCTCCTCGCAGCGCTCCTTCCGGTTGTTCACTGTCGTGGCGGCGCGGCAAAGGGAGCCGGCCAAGCAATTGCGATCACAGCCGCTGGTCAACTGGGGCTCCGCCGAGGTGACCCTGAAGCGCCAATACTGCAACGAGAGTTCATATAAATATGATGCATATCATAATTTGTGGCATTTGCTCCAGCACCGAACCCACCTTGCGCATCAGCTCTGGCTTGTCGGCAAAGTCATCCAGCAACTTGTCAATGCCAGCAGGACTCAGATCTTCGGTGAACTCCTTGACAAACTCGTACTCGAGGAACCAATTGGGCTGCTCAGCGGGCTTCTTGTTGGCTTCATTCAGGTCGTATATATAGGTGTGATGGTTGGTCACATCATACGTGTCCGGATTCACAGTGTATACCCTGTAGTTGGGATTCTTGTAGCTAAATGTGGTCAAGGCGCCGCCATTCCAGGAAACCGCTGTAGCGTGACCTTCCTCAGAGTAGTGCACATTCAGCTCATCCTTGTGCGAATGGCCATTGAAAATGCCACTGATGGTCTTGTGGAAGCGGGTTATGCAGCGATTGTACTCCCGGGCCCACACCGACCAACAGGTGCCGTCGCCCGAGGGTATGTGGTTCAGGACATGGACATGCTCGCCGGCAGCCTCGGCGGCCAGCAAGGTGTCGTGGAACCACTGCAGCTGAGGAATCTTGTTGTTGCCGCTGTGATACAGCCAGAAGTTGTCCGTGTAGCAATCGTTGCCATTCAGCGCAATGATGCGGAAACCCTTCTCTGGCGAAACTGTATAGTAGCCACCCTTCAATATGGTCTCCTTGGTCTCTGCCGGAAGCCACTTGGACCAGTCCTTGTACAGGTGCTCGTACAGCCACTTGGTGCTGATCTCATCCGGCACTCCTTCGGGGCTGAAGCTGTAGCCAAATGGAATGGAGATTTTTCATATAAGAAGGAAAAGGAGAAAGAGTGTTTATTTACTCACAGATTGAGTGGGTGTGGCTCATGGTTGCCAATGCAAGGGAACACGCGTGTCTTGGGAAACACTTTGATAAACTGATCGGATACCCTGCTCAGCACATCAGAGTTCTTCTTCACAGACGTTCCCCAGACCATGTGATCAACGATGTCGCCAGTTTGATAGATATATTTGCAGTCCACCGTTTTGGCAGCATGATCGAGCGCCGACTCGAATGATCGCCAGGGCAAGTCGCAATCCCGATAGTCGCCCCAGAAGCCGGCAGCGTCGCTGGTGCTCCCCGTGGTGCTCTTATGCCGCTGACAGCACAGCGGCTCGGGACAGGCCGCCAGACTGCCCGGCTCATACAGCGGATCGTGGTGAATATCGCTGAATTGGCATATTTTGAAGTCGTTGGCACTGTGAGTCGGCGTATCCGACTTGGGGCCACTTGGTGCGGGGACTTTGTTGTCGACAGTCAAGGTCCAGTTGTAGGCCGGGTTGCTGCCCGTGTTGCAGAAACTGACCTCCATGAAGAGGGAGCAAAAGCTGTGTGAATCCATTTCCGAGTTGCGCATTATGTACTCCACAGTTGGTAGATTGAAGTCGATCAGACCCTCGCACACCTCCTCCGTTTGGAGTTCCATGCGGCGGCACACGTCCATCGCAATCTTCTTCATGAGCACAGCGCTGTCTTTGCCATTCAGCTCGCCGCCTTCTTCGCGCACGGATCGAATGAAAACGTTGATCACGGAGCGACACAGTGTGCAAACCACAAAGCTATCGCGTGTCTCCAAGTCGGGCAGATTCTTGGTAAATATATCCTTTTTGGTATGTGCCTTGGCCAGTTGTTGTGTTAGTTTTTGAAACGCTGGAGTTTCCACTCCGGTTTTCAAAAAAGTGTAGTACTCTTGCTCCAAGCGCTGAGCCACATCATCGGAGATGGCCGAGAGCACTTTATCCTCCAACTCGAAGTCCACCGGTACTCCTGGCAAATTTACTGCCGTTGCGGCAAATAGACCACACAGCAACACAATCAACGACTTCATGGCGTTCACTGATCTACTAATGGGCTGCCCCAGCAGAACACCAATTTATAGGCATTGAAAGGCCATCAATAAGGCCTTATCATCAAATAGCGTACCCATTCAGCGTTTTTACTCTTAACAGTTTGATAAGGTTTAATCTATAATGAAGTTAATAAGTGATTAGCTAGTTAGTCCGAGTGTACTAACTGCAGTTTTATTCTGTATCTAAAAGCAATTTAGAATAATAGCGGGAGGCATTTGAACATTTTATTATTTTATTTTTAGAGTACTTTGCAGTAAACAACTATTTGCAGATAAGAACCAGTGGAATAATAATCATTGCATTGCTTAAAAGACAACCATTCTCATATATCTGAATTCCATTCGTTAATTTTAAGTGATTCTTTAGGCATTCAAAATATGTTTTTTGATGAAGAATAACTTTTTTAAAAGCGGAAACGCGCCCAATTTCGATTGTTATACTTTATATTATCGTTTGTCATTGTGAACCAAATAATAAATCGATAACATATTCGAGTTATTCTCGACGGCAATTACACGGCTTTGTTTTGGTATGCCTTTTTAAAAAAAATGAAACTAAAATCGGTCAAAAGCCAAAGAATAAAGAAAGCTTTTAGACTATAATTAATTAAATAAAAAAATAACTGATACCATTTAAGCCATTAATATCGTTAAATTTTTAAAATACCAAACATGCTTAGGCATTTGAATCACTATTGTGTGCGTGCATGACAACCCTGCTTTATGGCAGCTGGCATCATAATTCTAAACAGCTGAGTTATTAGCCATTAAAACGGGAAAGAAAAACGACGGAAAGATTTTATAAAAAGATCAGAATCTTTGGAAAAATTAAAGAAAATTGGAAAAAGTAATAGATCAATTAAAGAGATAAAAATATTTTAAAACGCTGCGCTGCGTGTGTGTTGTGACTGTGTGCGTGCATGTGAGGCGTGAGTAATTGTATGCGACACTAGCAAACACAGGAGTCAGTGACGCCATTTTCTGTGCGAATTAGCAGAAAAAAATCTGAGCAGGTGGGGCAAAACAGACGCAACGGCAACGCCGCGTGACCAATAACTGAGCAACGAAGAGAACGGACGCATACATAGGGGCATTCAATGAGCAGTCTAATCAACTTTCTTAATCCGAAACTAAAGCCCTCTGTGGAATGCGATGCCATCTGCGAGGATGGCTACACAGCTGCGAATCTCATATCAGACAATGAGGAGCACATCGAGCGGGGGTTTATGTGCTTCGCTGTATGCAAGCCGCCCGTTGATATCGTCTTTGACTTTCCCAAGGCCATCGATCTGAAGGTAATTAAGCTGTGGCACAGCTCCGGAGCTTTGCGCTCCACGGGCTTCGAGGTGCATGGCAAATATGATGGCATTTGGGAGCGTGTCGCCTATGTGCGTGACCTTCCAAAGGGTATGGATTCGGTAACGTTTTGCTATCAAAGCGATTACAATTCGCGCAGCAGTGCCGCAGCCGCACAACAGCGCAGCGAAAAGGTATTCTTTTTCAAGACGGCCCACAAGATATTGGGCGCAACGAACAGCGTTAAGATTGTGATTCGAGCTACAGAACGGTGTCCGCCTGTGCTGCGTAAAATACAAATGTGGGGTCTGCCTGCTCGCAGTCTAGATAAGGCCGATCGCGAGCTAATGAAAACTATATGGAGCGAGATAAGTGATCCGTATGGCCTCAGGGACCAAGCACAGCAGCAACAGGCAGGCCAGCGTTCGCCCTCGCGTCACATTCCGGAACTACGCGATCAGTCGAGGCTGGAGATACCAGAGGAGTTTCTTGACTCTATAACCTGGGAATTAATGGTGCGTAGATTGTATTGCACTACAGTAACTCTAACTCACGTTCTCGTTGCGTTCCCTTCTCTTTCTCTTTTTTAGATATTTCCCACGGTGCTGCCATCTGGTAAAGTGGTCGACCAATCCACCATTGATAAGCACTCGGAGGAGGAGGCCAAGTGGGGTCGCCTGCCTTCCGATCCGTTCACGGGACTAGAATATACCTCACAACGCAAAGCAATATTAAACCTGGCGCTCAAGGCGCGTATCGAAAAGTTTCTAATGGAGCACTCGGAGCACTTTAAGTCTGCGCCTCGCTCGCTGGGCAGCTCGCGTATGCGCCGCCGCCATGCCTCTCAGTTCGCTAGCCACATGTGCCTGCCGGGCAGCATGAGCGTCGGCACCTATTCCTCATTGAGTAGCGGTTACAAGCAGCAACAACGCAAGACCAAGTCAACAGTCACTGCCACAGCCACATCGGCATTCTCAGGTTCCCTTTCCCCAACATCGCCCCCCGCTGCTAAGCGCGCGCGACACAGCTACTCAGCGTATACAGTTAGCTCCACTGTCACCGCCAGCAGTGCAGATCAATCGCCGACGACCTCATCTGCTACAGGCACAACGTCTTCCATTGACCAGGCCATACAGCAGGCTCTGCAGAAGATCACCCGCTTCACCCAAGTGGTACCCACGCAGCCCATGCAGCCGCCTAGCTGCATCAACTGCCGCAGCGGTCAGTTTGCCTACGAGATTCGCACCTGTCGGCACCTGGTTTGCCGCGAGTGCCTCGTCATCCTATCGGCGGCGCAGAAGTGCGTGTGCAAGGTCTCTTTTCAAGGCGCTGACGTGGAGCGCTATCACAAGCTGTCGTAGTCGTGCCTATCCATTCAGCATAGTCTCGTATTCTAGTGCTTCAATATAATTAGGTTCGTGTATAGGATTTTTTGTTGCCAATCTTCAATCTTCAGATACCAGCGAAGCGGCGCTATTGGGCGTTCTGGCTTTACTTCTAATTTAATTGTATTTTTTCTTCATTTTAAATAGTGTCTTCTATTTTTTGATTATTGAGTTCGTAAGTTCGTAAAAATAGGTCTTAGAATAATTTATATCATATCAGCGTCGATTTTAGCAAGAGCTGAGATTTTTTATTCGAAGCCAAATTACACTTGGAATGACGGATTGGATGGATGGATGCTCATTCCCAATTATCAGTATCAGGTCACACTTAGTCGGCAATGCGATTAAACTTACATTATATAGTATATGTATAATCATAGAGCAGATAAAGCGCGCATAATTTTTGTAGACTTTATACAACCCACAATTGGATGGACAAGATCAAGCGCGAAGTTTATATATTCATAACATAATAAAGTTTAAAAAGAACAATATTTAACCTGGTAAGAGAAGCTTGTATCGGAGGCTCCAGGAAACTGTTATACAGATCAAGTTGAAGAAAGATTTGAATTTTATGGAAATAACACAACTGCACATGTGTGTGTGTGTGTGTTAAGCGCCTCAATAATTCGATTGTCTGGCAACGCTACCTAAAAATCGGACAATTGTAATAAACTAAATGCATCTGAATGGATGAAAATACTAATGTTACGCCGCAGCCAAGACGTCGTTTGGGATTAAGATTAATAAGAAAAGCCAATACTACGCCAGGGCTTCGTCAACAAATAAAACAACCGGCTGCAACACCACAATCCAAAGAGGAAAAGTCCTCTGACGCTATTGCAACTCCACGTGCTCTGCCTCTACAGCTGAAGGCAAACTCAACAATCTGTCGACGTCCTGGCTTGGCACGTAAGCGCAAAGATTTGACTAAGAAGAGACTGGAATTCGCAGCTACTGAGAAGCTAGAGGAGAGGCCTAAGACACCAGAGCAGGAGTCGTCGACAGAAAGTACAAAGCCCCAGCTTAACACATGGAGAGAGCGTGAAATAATTGAGCTGGAAGCCGATATAGATATATGGAGAAATGGCTTCATTGCTGCAATGGATGATTTACAGAAGTTGGTGCAGCCTAGAGTAACCAAACAATCTTTGCTCGCCCAATTAGGCATACCTCTAGAAATGCTTAAGTACTTAGATGAAGACTGATACACTAAATGAAATACAATTAGTATTAAAATGTATTTCGGCAAACAAAACAAAACGAAAAACGTGTGTCTAATATTTATGTGGGCGCACTGGCTTTTCAGGATCGAAGAGCTTGGGATCTTGCAGGAAGTCCAAATCCTTGTGGTAGCCCGGCATTAGCAGGCAGCGTTGGGCGCGTATTATCGCCTTCTCCACATCCTCCTGTTTCTGCTTGCATAACCCGGTTATGTGGCGGCCGTAAATGCGACCCGTGTAGGGCGATTGGAACTGGGACAGCAGCTTTACGTTCTTGTAGTGCGGTGTTATGTTGTGCTTGCACAATATGCACTGCTGTGGGTCCTTTTCAAAGGGATTTGGTATATCAATAGGTTCGTCGGCATTTTTTGTTGTGGCTGTGTTTTCCTCCTCACTCACAGCAGGCGCATTGGCGAACAAGCGAGGTAATAGTTGTTGCGTGCCCCTCAAACTACCCACATTTGCTAGGGGTAAAACTCAGTTATAAATATTCGTTTAGTTTATTAGATTATCATTTACCATTTCGAGCGATAAGTCTTGTTAACTTAAACATCTTTAATATTTCCGCTTTCGGTTATTAGGGCAGCGAGGCACACCAGGTAGAAAAGTAATAATGTTGCCAGTAGATATATTTCAACAGCTGTTTGCACATATGCCAGCCCTGGCAAATGGAACTCAACCATCTGGCAGCGTTTGGCGGTATTTTTAAATAATAATGCTTGGATATTGAATACAGAATTAAAATGCAAAGACTTTTAGTTATTATTGTATAGATATATGAGTAGATATACATGCTCCCAAATAAAACAAGTCTATCTGAACTTTTTTCACTATTTTTTATTTTATTCCCAATCCGTTTCGGGCATCACATCTGAAGAATAAGTGAACTTTCTCGGCTTAGGTTTAATTATATCATCCACAAATACAGCATTTTTTATGGTAGTTGTAGCTGTCTCTGCTGTGGTCGTGTCCTCAATAACAGCCCTAGTAGTACTTTCAACTGCAAAAGCGTTTGTCAGAGTAGGGGGTATATCAGTTGTGGTACTTTCAGGTGTTTCGGTTGTGGATGTAACTGCGAGAGTAGTAGTTGTGTCCGGTTTAGCAGTTGTAGTGTCTACCCGAAAAGATGTGCTTGATGGCGACTCGGCTGTGGTTGTAAATGTGGTTGTGTCTGGCGTATCGATAGAGGTCTCGGTTTGATAGGATATAAATATAGGTAGAGAAGTCGTTATATCTGGTGATTCGGTTGAAGTCTGGAAGTATGTTGTTGATAGTGATTCAGTCGTTGATATAGCTAAATTTGTAGTATCTGGTAAATCGGTTGTGTTTGCTGATTCGGGTGTATATTGCGTTGTAGTACTAGCAATGTTTGTGGTAAATTCTATTTCAGCTGACGTCTCTTGAGTAGCAAAAACGGGAACTTCGGTTGTTGAAGGACTTTCTGGCTGGGACAATGTTGTTGGTAGCGCCCAGTTTATATTGGTGGTGACATCAATCGTTGGCGTTGTTTCTGTGGTAAACTGATGAAATGCACTTTTTATGTTTTCCACTTCGGTGGCCGCTTCTGGCTTTGTTGATGTTGATTCTGTAGTAAAGTCACTTCGTGTGGTTGTTTCCATGAAAGATGTAGGGCTGGTTACAGGTTCAGATTCAGGTGCTAGTGAACTGGTTGTAAATGCAGCTTCAGCCGTTGGCTCTGTCGTCGAGCTATTTAAATAGTTCTCTTCGGTGCTTCCGTCTATAGTATTGATATAGTAATAAGGTGTGGTTGCTTCGACGCCTGGCGTAGTTCCAATTATAGATAGCAATGAAGTGGACATCTCGGGTATTGCCGTAGTACTCGTGGATGTTTCAGTTGTAGAGTAATTTGGTATATCATTATTCTCTGCGATATCAGCTTCAGCTGTCACCCAATCGAAATCATTGTTGGGAGTTGGAGTTGTACGCATTGGCACTGTCGGTAATAATAATGCTGACGGAATCTGCAGTATATTTGTCTTGTTTGATGGTCTATACGGCACATATTTCTTCACATTATATGGCTGGTGTATGCTGACGTAGTATTTTGACAATGTAACTAGGTCCTCGCGGCTGGCAATGGAATTTGGAAGAGCTGGTGTATTTGCAGCAATTCCAACTTTTCCAGCAATAATAGGGATTGCAAGTAAAACTGGCAGAAGAACCAGCAACACATTCATTTTGATGCGCTTGTAAGGGAACTACAAGAATGACTAATTACCCTAGAAATCTGTCGCTAAGTTGAAATCTTTATTTGTCTACCTGACCTACCCAGCATCACCTTTCCCTTACCTGTTTTAATGACTGTTAAGGGGTGGGCAAAGTAATTATAATGCGAACGGACGGTTGCAAAAAATCTAAGGAAATTCAAATATTATTTTTGCCGCCAGGGCTGCAGTACGTATTTGTAGTTGGCAGCTATAGCTAACATTGTGTTTGGTCACACTGTTGCCGGCCAGCTGTTTGCTTGATTTGAAAGAAGAAGAGTGGCGTGCATCGTATTCCGCGTTTTCTGTTGAAAATAATTTTAATTAAAAAAATACCAAGTATAACCCATTGCGAATACGCTCGATTCTGCTTCAAATCAATAAAAAAACAAATTTATAATTAAGGTAAGCTACTGGAGCCCCTAATTGCGGTTGCTCGGCGATGCCGGCTTAGTCGGGTAAACGTTTGGCAAATTTTCATTAGGGTGACCCATGTTTTTATTGCAACCATTTTTAAATCCTATTAGAGTGGATAACAAATATTATTAAGTACCCAAATAATTTTGCATGAATATTGCAGAATGGATTCTGACTTGTATGATGAGTTCGGAAACTATATAGGACCTGATTTGGACAGCGATGATGATGATGATCAAAGTATTTATGGTCAGCCCGATGTTCAGGATGATCAAGATGTAAGTAAATAAAAAACATAAATTATTCCACTGGTTATATATATACTATATGTTTTTGCAGGAGGATGCCATGGATGAGGATGAAGCGGAGCCACAAGATGATGAGGATAAAGAAGTAACAGCAGTTGTGTTACATGAGGATAAACGCTACTACCCATCGGCCGTCGAGGTGTATGGGCCGGACGTGGAGACGATTGTGCAGGAGGAGGATGCACAACCGTTGGACAAGCCGCTCATAGAGCCCGTGAAGAAGCTGAAATTCCAGATTAAGGAACAGGATCTGCCCGAAACTACTTACGATATGGAATTCATGGCTGATCTCATGGACACGCCACCATTGATTCGAAACGTTGCGCTTATCGGTCACTTGCACCATGGCAAGACTACATTTGTGGACTGTCTAATACGTCAAACGCATCCACAGTTTGAGAACATGGAGGAGCGCTCGCTGCGCTACACCGACACGCTTTTCACGGAACAGGAGCGCGGCTGCAGCATCAAGGCCACACCGGTTACGCTTGTCTTGCAGGATGTCAAGCAGAAGAGCTACTTGCTAAACATCTTTGACACGCCCGGCCATGTGAATTTCTCGGACGAAGCCACTGCTGCAATGCGCATGAGTGACGGCGTGGTGCTCTTTATTGATGCGTCCGAAGGAGTCATGCTGAACACCGAACGTCTGCTCAAGCATGCTGTGCAGGAACGGCTAGCGATTACTGTGTGCATCAATAAGGTAAGTTTATTGCTTGTATATAAGAAATGTAAATGTTTAGTTGCTAACTTAATCCCCATTTAAGATCGATCGCTTAATTTTGGAGCTCAAGCTGCCGCCTCAAGACGCTTACTTCAAGCTAAAGCACATTGTCGAGGAAGTCAACAGCTTGTTGAGGTTTGAGAATAGACATTTTCATATAGAGAATCAATTTTAATGAGAAATTCTCTTTTATATCTAACAGCACCTACGGCAGTGCGGATGATAATCTGATGGTTTCGCCTGTGCTAGGCAACGTTTGCTTTGCCAGCTCTTTGTACGGCTTTTGTTTTACCCTAAAGTCCTTCGCCAAGCTCTATGCGGATACGTATGAGGGCGTGAATTACAATGAATTTGCCAAACGTCTATGGGGCGACATGTACTTCCATAGCAAGTCGTAAGTTTGGATTTGAATGGTATCTAGGTGCTCATATAATAATCCTTAAATCCTGCAACAGGCGAAAGTTTACCAAGAAACCGCCACATAACTCGGCCCAGCGCAGTTTTGTGGAGTTCATTCTGGAGCCCATGTATAAATTGATTGCGCAAGTGGTGGGCGACGTGGACACTACGTTGGCGGATACCTTGTCAGAGCTGCACGTGCGCGTGTCGAAGGATGAGATGAAATCCAACATACGGCCATTGCTGCGCGTGGTATGCAATCGCTTCATGGGCGATTGCAGTGGCTTTGTGGATATGTGCGTCGAGCACATTAAGTCACCGCTGGAGAATGCCAAGCGTAAAGTGGATCACATATACACGGGCCCAAAGGAGGGCGATATTTACCGTGACATGATATCGTGCAACCAGTACGGCACCCTGATGGTCCACAGCTCTAAGATGTACCCCAACGACGACTGCACTTTCTTCCAGGTGCTGGCCCGAATTGTGTCCGGTACACTGCATGCTGGGCAAGAGGTGCGCGTGCTGGGCGAGAATTATACACTGCAGGACGAGGAAGATTCCCGGATTCTTCAAGTCGGTAGGCTGTGGGTCTACGAGGCGCGCTACAAAGTGGAATTGAATCGTGTGCCTTCGGGCAACTGGGTGCTCATCGAAGGCATCGACCAGTGCATAGTGAAGACATCCAGCATTGTGGACATCAATGTGCCCGAGGACCTTTACATATTCCGGCCGCTCAAGTTTAACACCCAAAGCATCATTAAGATAGCTGTGGAGCCGGTGAATCCCTCAGAGCTGCCAAAAATGCTGGACGGCTTGCGTAAAGTGAACAAATCGTATCCGCTGCTCTCCACCCGCGTCGAGGAGTCAGGCGAACACGTTATCTTGGGCACTGGCGAGCTGTACTTGGACTGCGTTATGCATGATCTGCGCAAGATGTACTCGGAAATCGATATCAAGGTGGCCGATCCAGTAGTGGCATTCTGCGAGACCGTTGTGGAGACCAGCTCATTGAAGTGTTTCGCCGAGACGCCAAATAAGAAGAACAAGATAACCATGATATCGGAGCCGTTGGAGAAGGGCCTGGCCGAGGACATCGAGAACGAGACTGTCTGCATCAATTGGAATAAGAAGCGCATCGGAGAGTTCTTTCAGGTTAACTATGATTGGGATTTGCTGGCAGCCCGTTCGATTTGGGCTTTTGGGCCGGATAGTACTGGACCCAACATTCTGGTGGATGATACGCTGCCCTCCGAGGTCGATAAAAATTTACTGACTGCGGTCAAGGACTCCATAGTGCAGGGCTTTCAATGGGGCACACGCGAGGGGCCGCTCTGCGAGGAGCCCATACGCAATGTCAAGTTCAAAATTCTGGATGCCGTCATAGCCAACGAGGCACTGCATCGTGGTGGCGGCCAAATCATTCCCACAGCCCGTCGTGTCGCCTACTCGGCTTTCCTCATGGCCACGCCCCGTTTGATGGAGCCGTATCTGTTTGTCGAGGTGCAGGCACCTGCGGATTGCGTCTCAGCGGTCTACACTGTCCTGGCGCGTCGCAGGTGAGTTTTAGTAAGATATACATTTGCTTGACGTGTATTCATTTATTCTATGCTTGCAGAGGTCACGTAACACAAGATGCGCCAGTCTCTGGTTCTCCTATTTACACAATCAAAGCATTTATACCCGCCATTGACTCGTTCGGATTTGAGACAGATCTGCGAACGCATACCCAGGGCCAGGCCTTCTGCCTGTCTGTATTCCATCATTGGCAAATCGTGCCAGGCGATCCGCTGGACAAGAGTATTGTCATCCGCCCGCTGGAGCCACAGCAAGCCTCTCATTTGGCTCGTGAGTTCATGATCAAGACACGCCGACGCAAGGGTCTCTCCGAGGATGTGTCCATCAACAAGTTCTTCGACGATCCCATGTTGTTGGAGCTGGCGCGACAGGATGTGCTACTCAACTACCCACTATAATTTATAGTCTGTAACTATCCAATAAAATACTGCGCAGGGCAGAACATTTTCAATGGAAGCAGGATTGCAAATTCGTTTACGAAGATTCTTGACCTGTTTTCAGCAGCAACTGAGAAATGAAAATGCATTCGTCATAAAGAAAATGAAATACTATGTTTACTGTTTATTAACGTTCATTACTTGTGTCTACGCAACTGTAAACCTAGTTAAATAGATAGATAGTTCAGCAGATAACAAGTAATACTCGATTATTTCGAGTACTTGCTTAGGCGGCGCCGTTCTGCAGTGCTTCTGATTCGTAGGCCTCCTGCTCGGCCTGCTCGTCGTCGAACTCGACATCGTCGTCGGCGGTTGCTTCCTGGAAGGAGTAGAAGAGTATGCGGTTATAGGCAAGGGAATTTGATAAGCTCAAGCTGAGGGTGTCCCACCTGGTACTGCTGATACTCGGATATCAGATCGTTCATGTTGCTCTCCGCCTCGGTGAACTCCATCTCGTCCATGCCCTCGCCGGTGTACCAATGCAGGAAGGCCTTGCGGCGGAACATGGCCGTAAACTGTTCGGAGATGCGCTTGAATATCTCCTGAATGGCCGTCGTGTTGCCAATGAATGTGGCCGACATCTTGAGCCCGCGCGGCGGAATGTCACAGACGGCCACCTTCACATTGTTGGGTATCCATTCGACAAAGTAGCTGCTGTTCTTGCTCTGCACGTTGAGCATTTGTGTGTCCACCTCCTTCATGGACATGGGTCCTGTTAATTATTAAGAGTGCAGCGTAAAAATACTTGAACTCTGCTTCTGGTGGCAGCATTTTTTCCGCTTTCTTTCACATCAAAAGCCAAGTTGGCTTTGATGCGTCAAGTAAATCCCCAAATCCCTGAATATGAAATACTAAACGGCTTCTAAGCCCTGCCAGCGCACTTGGCCACCTGGGCTATGCTTGTGCTGCTGCTGCCACTTTGGCTTCTGCCGGCGATGCCGGCGCTCTTAGGCGTAACTCTAGTGGGTGCGCCGGAGACGGGGCCTGCAGGTGATGGACACCAACAGAAGCAGTCCCATGAGGCAACTAAAAAAGCTGTTTAAATTCTTGCTTGCTTTTTTTCTGCGCTTCCCTGTTTAGTTTTTTTTTTTTTATATTTTAGCTGGCGCTCATTTTAGTGATTAATTATTTTGTAAGCGCGGACAAACGGAGAGGGGGACGCGGAGGAGCACGTTGGGCGACAGGCACTGCCGCTGCAGCCTTAAGTCACGTTCAGCATGATTAGTTAAGGCCCAAAAGCCGTGTCAGGCGGCGGTCGCGGCACTGGGACTGCGCCTGCGACTGAGATGGGGATGGGAATGGGGATTGGGATTGGGACTAGAGCCGAGACTCGCAATTCCCCAATGGATCTTGAAAGTAAATTTCTAATTACGCGCGTTTTGCGAGTCATCAGTCAAAGGCAAAGTGCGTGCGGATGGCGGGGGCGGTGGCGGTGGCGACGGCGGGGTCGTTCGAGTGTTCGGCTGTTGGGCACACAAGGAATAACAAATGAAATATTATGCGGCATACTTTTGGGCGCCGCAGCGCAGCAGTTTATTAATTTAAAAATTAGCGCGAAAAAATGCGACCCCCTGCCACGCGCCAGCAGCGAGAGCTACGCGAAGCGGGGAGCAGGAAGCGCGACTGGCAGCAGGACAAGGGCGACAAACAAATTTGCGCTACGTGCGCGCTGACGGATTGCAGCCTTTTTAGCCGCCTGTCGACGTGCATTAATCATTTTTAGTGGCACCCATAAGTAGGCTTTGCGTTTGCTAATAAAATTGTCGTCGCCGCGTCGCGTCGCAGCGGCGTGGCTACGTGACTACGGCTGAGGCCTATGCGGCGGACAGGTGCGCCAACCGCTGTCCATGACAAAGCGACTAAGTTGGACGGCCCTAAGCTGCGTTAGCTGCGCAACGGACGCTTAAGCCTAAACCACAAGCACACACACACACACACTCACACACACACACACACACACACATAGACACCCTCATACATAGACATAGTTAGCCACATCCGCGTTTGTTGCTTGTTGTTAAAAAACTATTTTTCTCCGTCGGAATGTGGGCGCGGCTCGCCCTTCACGTGAGACCCGTCAAAGAGCACGTGGAGCCCCGCTGTCGAGTCATGTCAACGACACCCAAAAGTCAACCCCATAATCGTGTCCATTTATCAGGGCAAAAGGCCAGAGCACTCACCACGGAAGATGCAGGCGACGGTTAGGTAACGTCCATGCCTGGGATCGCAGGCGGTCATCATGTTCTTGGCATCGAACATCTGCTGGGTGAGCTCGGCGACAGTGAGGGCGCGATATTGCTGCGAGCCCTTGGCCGTCAGCGGCGCAAAGCCGGGCATGAAGAAGTGGAGGCGCGGGAAGGGCACCATGTTCACGGCCAGCTTGCGCAGATCAGCATTCAGCTGGCCTGGGAAGCGCAGACAGGTGGTCACGCCGGACATTGTGATCTAGGGGCGAAAGAGATGCCGATTAGGAACTGCTTAACTAAATAGGTGCGATCGTGACATCATTAGTTAATCCTGAAATCGTCGTCGTCGTCCTCATCCGTTGCTAGTTACTTACAGACACCAAGTGGTTGAGATCCGAGTAGGTGGGTGCGCCCAGGCGTAAGGTCTGATAGCAAATGTCGTACAAGGCCTCATTGTCAATGCAGAACGTCTCGTCAGTGTTGACGCACAGCTCGTGCACCGAGAGAGTCGCATTATATGGCTCAACGACCACCTCCGACACCTGGATGGCACCTCGGCAACGTGGACAGGGGAACAAGGTGCGGCGGATGGATTGACCGAACACAAAACCGAACGAACAAACACATTAGTTAATCTGTTGGTGGGAATTCACTTACGGAAACCAGATGATTCAGATCGCCATAAGTGGGCGACGAGAGCTTCAGCGTGCGGAAGCAGATGTCATAAAGCGCCTCGTTGTCAATGCAGAACGTCTCGTCCGTGTTCTCCACCAGCTGGTGTATGGAGAGCGTTGCATTGTACGGCTCCACGACGGTGTCGGACACCTACGTAAATGGCAAGAGCGAACAACGGCAAACGGCAACAGAAACGGAGCAGGTGACGCATGCAAGAAAATAAAATAAAGCAAATACATATATTAATTGCCAGAGTTAATGAAAATCTAATGGAATGAATGAATTTGTTTATATATTAAATAATTATATATATGAATATATAAAATAATAATAAGTCACATTCCAATTAAATTGCCAACGAGTCAATAGTTCTTAATAGATAGAGATAAGGAGTTACCTATTTAGCGGAAGCTTAAATAAACTGAATTAGAATAGTTTACATAAGTTAAGTTTACATGCCTCAAATATTAAAACAGATGACTGGATTTAAATATATATATTTAAATATGCCCTATGATGTACTGAGTACACTAATACAGTAGAATTCTGTTATAACGACCCCGCTAACGGTTAATGTGACGAAAATTCTGGTTCCCAGACAAAATTATATGAGCAAACTTATACGGATAAAGCGTATGCCGGATATATCGACGGACCCTTGAGAATCGTCATAGCCGGATTCTACTGTATATATCATCGGAATATAGTATACCCAAAATTTATTTTTAATCAAAGTTCAATATAATTTTAAATCTTATTGAAATCAAAAGAAAATTCTCAAAAGTTTTCAATTGATATACATACATATTTACTATTATATTAAAAAGCATTCTCTAATCATTTTCATTGAGTGTCTGTGTTCGCTTGGAGCTCCATTAATTTATTGGTGATTTCTGTACATCAATTAGACAACTAAATTGCAGCTTTAATCTTCATTAATGGATTTGAACTAACTTAATTAAGCTACAGTGTCAACGGTGAATGCATAAGTTTCGTTCGGTCTCTCGAATGCAGAAATTAGAGAGATTGCATTCGATACTCAGAAATGTGTTTTGCACTGTGATTTTGCCTTGCTGTGGGAGGCATCGAGTGAAGTACATGAAAATTGCATTTCAGACAATAGATGCATGCAATGGACGCCGCACAACTAAATGGAAAATGGATGGGGAAAACGTGCTGCCCCTCAAGGATGTGCACCTGCCGCAGTCCCCAGCCAAGTGTTGCCAACCTGACGGGCATACAAGCCAGTATTTGTTGCATAAATGCACTTGCATATTGCATGCAACACTTCACGCATGTGTTCGAGTGTGTGTGTGCGTGTGTGTGCAACTGAAAATTATGTGTAATACTTTGGCCAGGCCTATATTTGCATTGGCAAGATGTATTGCAGTGTCTGTCTCCAGCCGGCCAGTTGCTGTTTGTACAATGCCAAATGTTTGCTCATAAATCCTAGCAATTATTTAATGGCGCCGACACAGAGCAATAACGTACGCTCACCTGGCCTACAGCAGATACTGCCTGAATCTAATTATAATGAGTTATGCACGGCCCCAACTTTCGTTACTGCACTTGCATTTGCTGAGCTGCTCTGGCTAAATATTTGCTATGCTCGAAATCTGAAAAGGATTTGACATCTGGATGCTGGATGCTGCTGCTGCTGCTGCAGTGCATAGAATTAATTAGAGACCATTAACTGGTTTCATATAAAACGCTTTTGATTTCACTTTAAAGCTGATACGAAACGAAAAAAAAAGAACATAACAATGATAATAATTAACTATTAAAATCTGCGAGTAATCACTTAAATTTGATATACGCATTGGGTGACAGGCGCGTGGCAGCTCCTGGCCACAACAAAATGGCCGCCAATGCCAAAACATTGCGGTAATTCGCTGGGCCGAGAGCACATAAATATCAAATGCCAGCAAGTGGCGAGCGAGGAATGGGCAGGGGGGGGGGGGGGGGGGGGGAGAGGGCTTAGCTTAGAGGCTGTGGCCGAAAGGGCCGAACTGACCCAATCCCCATGCAAAGTGCGACTTTGTAGTTTGTTCATTGCTGCTCAAGCATGACGGCAATAAATTAAAGCGAAACAGAGAATGTATGTTCCATTTAATCTGCATATGGACTCACAGCGAGTGCTCAAATAAAAATGTCCAGAGTGGGATATATACATATATATATATATTGGTTTGAGCAGTTTGTCGAATGCTAATTTCACGCATCAATAAACCTTTTCTGCTCGCCTTGAAAATTCCGTGTCAAGTTGCCAGCTATTCAGCAGTTGTAAAAATGAAGAGATTGCATCTGAAGTTTGGGTAAATAAATGCCATTATAATGATTTTTTATTGTCTGTCGCTGTCC
The DNA here is from genome assembly GCF_001654015.2 of Drosophila navojoa. The sequence continues at coordinate 326,216 of NW_022045884.1, forward strand.
TTAAATTTCTTTTATATATTTGTATTGTTGAGGCAGGTCCGCATACAAATTGTATATTAATTTACTTATTATTTTAAGAGTATTTTTAACAATTTCTATTGTTATATGAAAATACTCTTTACATGATATGAAAATTATAATTGCATTTTTATTATCGACTGGCAATGTTTCACTGCTTTTAGAATCGAACTTCTTTTATATTCTTGTCTCGCTTTGAAGGAATTGAGCTAGTAAAACAAAATCATAGCAAGCTCAAGGATAAAAATAAAACCAAAAGCAACTTTTTTGAACTATTTCGGATTGACTGAAGTAGCTAGAATTTCAAAGTATGACTACCATTTGGAAAATTCAATTAAGTATGAGATTAAGTCTTATGAAATTTGTGCTAAGGCTGAAGAAAATGTTAGGTCAAGGTTTATAGAGAGCAGATCATATTCAACTCCCAACTTGGAATGCCCAAGGTCTTCAGTTGAGCTGCAAGTTGAGCAGTGAAGAACTTACAACTGACCTAAACGTCAAACGATCGAAAATTTGTGTTCTATGCTCCGTGGCAAAAAAAAAAATAAATAAATTGAGCTGATAATAAATTTAAACAAAATACATTATATATTATACAAATAGTAATTGAATCATAATGGAGTACAAAAAGCTCACTAAGATAGCCCATAGACCAGATAAGAGTGAGAATTGAAACTCACTCTGATAACCCAAACAAATCCTTGATAATCGTAGGAAAGGTATACCTATGGAAAAATTGTAGACTAATCGAGCAATAATGACAAAAGTCAAATGTTATTAGCTGAGCTCTACTTGGACTGATCTACTAAGAGTTAAGGTTAAATTAATAATCAATTAGCATATATGAACACAAAATTTCATATAAATCTCAATTATATTTAATATAATACTTTAGTAAAGACAAAAACAAAAGTGTGTTAAATTTCCCTTTAAAGTTGTAGTAGACTCAGGATTTTAGATAATTAAAAAAAAATATATAATCAAACATACAAACTTCATAAAAATCTCATACACTAAATAAACTTTATTTGTTTTTTATAAATTTCAATGTAAAATAAAAAATTAATTAGTTTGATAAAACGAAGGGAATGCAGGAAAATATCCCGATGATGATGCGCTGTTGACTGTGCACCGCCTGTTATTGACAATCAATTAGCCACTAAATTAATTAAATTAAATGTCGAAATGTAATTAAATGCTCATGATGATTATAATGCAAATGAAGGCGTCTCACGTGCCGCCCGAGCTGGGCGTGTCTGCGTGTGTGTGTGTGTGTGTGTAAAATATGCAACTAGGTTAATTAAGCAATAATTGAAGCGTGTCAGAATCCAGCCATTGAGGAACCAGCCCACGAAATACCCATGTATACCACCTAGAGATAACTCTTCCTTTCGTGGCCGGCCCCAGCCAAATTGCATTTGCAGCCATCGAATTGTCAATTAGCCGCAGGTCGTTGGCGGTTCTAAAATTCTCTGGCAAATTAATTAATATTATTTGGCAGATCCGCATACCGTGGGCAATAAACGAGCGACATCAATTGAAATTGGCACACAAGGGGCCGAAATAAAATAAAATTCGATATGCAGAACACTAAAGTTGAATTTGCAATGCTCTACATGACTACTCTATGAACTCAACTGGTATGATATACTAAAGAGTAGATATGCTTAAGAAATTATATTTGAATATATCCTTTCGGATATTGAATATATCCAATCGGACATTGACTATATTCTAATTGGAATCGACGTGAAGTTGGAATTGAATGCATACATATTTATGAAGGCAAATGGAACTATCTCCAATATATTTATCTCTACAGAATGTCTTCTATATGAGATTATATGAATCATACGGAATTGATTAATCTTCGATACGAAAAGTTGCAAAATTTCTCTAAGCATTCCAGTAAAATTGGAGTCAACTAGAAGTTGATTGCGATTACTTGAAAAAAAAAAAAAATATACATCAAAATACATATTTTTTAATTATTATAAAATCTAGGTTTTACTTCTAATTAACTAGAAATTGACTTTTATAGCAGGAAAAAAAAGTTAGTTTTTATTATATAATAAATAAAAAATTTTAAATCAATTTGCTGTTGACTGCGCCATTCTTCAAAAGGGAAAAACAGTCTAAAAATAATAATAATAAATAAAAATAAAATAAAAATAAAAAGAGACTAGGGCAACATTTGAGTCAGATTTGTTCAGGATGCGGTTGAGGCCAAATTTCGTAGGCTGATTTTGGTGTATTTGACAAAAAGGCGTGAAGGTGAAAAGCATTTGGGCTTTGCTGGTTGGCTTACAAGCGCCGCTAACGCAACGAGTGCACGCTAAGCTGATTTGGCTAAGCGGATTTTGCCAGCCCAGAATCATGCGAGGGGAGGGGCGGGGAGGCTGTGCTGATATATTGAAATGGAATGCGAGCACTTACCTTGGGTGAGGGCACCACCGAGAAGGAGTTCATAATGCGATCCGGATACTCCTCGCGTACTTTCGAAATGAGCAGAGTGCCCAGACCGGAGCCAGTGCCGCCGCCCAGTGAGTGCGCCAGCTGGAAGCCTTGCAGGCAGTCGCAGCCCTCGGACTCCTTGCGCATCACCTCCAGCACGGAATCGATCAGCTCGGCGCCCTCTGTGTAGTGGCCCTTGGCCCAGTTGTTGCCTGTGCGGGAGAGATAAATAGCCAGATGAAGAGATGAATAGAAATAGACACAAGTGGATAAGCAATTACATATTTATCTAATCAGCACACACACACACAGGCACACACTTGCACACATGCGTGCAGTTAATAAAAACACATGCACAGCAACGACAGCATTAACGGCAGCACATTGTGCCGAGTGACATGTACAAAATTAATTTTCATCGTCGTCCGCAGGCCATTTTATAATTGCAATTATCATCAACAATCCGGACAGCCAGCCACGTCTCCGGCAACGGCGGCAATTAACGGAACAACAACAACAACAGCACACGGTGGTGCTCAGCCAGCTCAGTAGCAGGAGTAGCAGGAGCCGGCCATGCATGGCCCACTGATGCTGCTTATCAGGATTGCTTATAGCAAGGACGACCCAGTCGCAATTTCATCAACGTCATCTTGTTTGCACTTGGCAAAGCAATGACAACAGCACATGAGATGCCGTTGCTGCTTGTTGCTTGTTGCTGTTGCTTGTTGCTGTTGCTTGTTGCTGCTGCTGCAGCTGGAACAACTGTTGCCAAAGATATGCTCGCTGATGAGGGCCACCAAACTGGCAACACAGAACCAACTGCCGATCAGCTGCGGGGCGAGTTTTGCGAGCAATAACAAAACAGGAAGGCAGAGCGGAGCAACGGGTGGAACACGCTTCGACATGGCAGCATTAATGAGCAGCTAAAATGCATTAGCTGCACGCTGTCCGATGTACTTCAGGGCTAAGGTAATTGATGAACGTCGCCGTTGCCGGGGGGCATACGCCCGGGCAACGTCCAACACAACACACACACGAGGCACTCGCTCACTTGAAGCACTTACCCGCGCCGGATTGGCCGAACACAAAATTATCGGGCCTGAACAGCTGGCCCATGGTCGATTGGCGCACCGAGTCCATGGTGCCCGGCTCCAGGTCGATGAGCACGGCGCGGGGCACGTACTTGCCGCTGGACGCCTCATTGTAGTAGACATCGATGCGCTCGAACTGCAGATCCGATTCGCCGTGGTAGTAGCCATTGGGATCGATGCCATGCTCCGCTGAGATGATTTCCCAGAACTAAAACGAGTAGAGGAAAACGGGAAACGTTAATATGTATATGGGAAAGTAGAATGGGAACATAAAGGATGATAATGACATGGGCTTAGTACTTAATAAATATATAAAATATATTTCCTTATATATTACACTCTCTCATTTCTCATATATTCCTACTATGAGTCCTTTATCAATCAACAAATTCAAAGAATAATTCCAGTTATTTCCTTATCAAATAACTTTTAATCAACGACTAGATAGGAAATTTCGTGTAGAATGCACCTAGATACGGTAATCTGGCTGCTGTGCGCTCGTATATCATAATATTACATTCTATGCGATGAGAAATGACGCAGGACTCGCTGTATTTTTGCAGTTTACGGCACAGCGCTGAAATATTATTTTTCAATCAATATACGTATCGGTTCGCATGTGTCAGCAAATAGTGTGTGCCTCTGTGGCCATGTGTGTGTGTGTGTGTGTGTGTAGGTGTGTGTTTGTGTTGCATTGCTTTGGCAATCAGTGCATATAAATATGAGTGTCCTTTTTACATGCCGCTTGCTTTTATGGCCAATAGCAGCGCCAACGTTGCGTCGTCGTCGTCGTCGTCAGCGTTCTGGTATCTATCTGTTTGCGATTTATGCGCGTGCATATGCTATAGCGTCCACATCCCACCACCAGCCAGTCCAACCCGTTCAAACAGCCCAAACCGTGCCGCACCACCCGCCCGCTGCTTCCTTCTGCAGCACTTTATATGCCGTGAGCAATTTCTGTTGCATACTTTTATGGGCGCGCACTTTTTGCTGGCAGAGTGAAGGAGAGAGCGGAAGGGAGGCAGCCAGAGAGCGGGAGCGATGCTCGTGTTATTTTTTGTTGTGTAACGAGGGGGAATAATTGAATCCTTTTAGGTGTTTTCATATATTTATTTATTTTTGCCTCTTTCTATGGTTCGAGTGCTTCAGCGATTTTCCTGTTTCACCTCTGCACTCCCCATTACCCACGCACTCGAGCTCCCCGCTCTCCTATTCTCTCTCTCTCTCTCTCTCTCTCTCGCTCTCCCCTGCCCCTTTCCCTCTTTGCCCACTATCCTTAACCTTTCTACTCAAACCGCTCTTATTTCGTATTTATTTGCACGTATATTTTTCTTGCGTGCGATTCAACTTTTTATTTTGCTTTTTTTTTTTATTTTTCTTTACTTTTTCAGCTTTTTTTCCCCCCATTTTCCAGTTTTTTCGCTTTGGTTTTATTGCCCAATACGCTTCGTAAAACATTTCACGTTTGTTGCGCATATGAATTTCAAATTTTTAAAAATGTTTCAATCGTTTCACTCGCCTTTGTTGGCCAGGTGTATGTATATATATATATGAATGTGTGTGTGTGTGTGTGCACGTTGTCTGTTGTATGAGTGTGCATGGGCCGGCGGCTGGTAGAAACTGGAGTGGATGCCAAAATGCTAATTGTGAGAAAATCGCAATGTGCGCTGCACGCCACTCCCATCGATCGGAATGATTTTTAATAGACTTAAGCCCCAAAGGACATGAATTAATGTATTTTACTCGGCATCTGATATTATTTATGTTGAGCTACCCACGTCTCGTAGGGCTGGAAATCTTCCAGCTGACCAAAAACTTGCCATGAAGCCAACTCTCAACTGTTTTTATAATAATTATCCGAAATGATTCATTCATATTATACATATTGACTTATTCAATTGTACGCTCCATGTTTAACATTATTAAGTTTTATATTATTAAGTGAAAAACAGCAAGATTGCTTATTTTGCTTCAGTCACTGAACCTTTTCGAGCGCCTGGCGAGCCATTAAATATCCTCAAGTTATTCATAAGGCTTTGATATTTTTATTTTACTTCATTTTATTTTTATTTTACTTCCTGACAGCACTCTCGGACATCTTTGCTTTACTTTACTTTACTTCACTTTACTTCATGTATATATGTATTTTTTTATGCTTTATTTGCGCTGACTTTCGCTCACGGAACGATAGACAAAAAGCACGCTCTCTTTACGTATAGCCTATAAATTCCACTTATCCAAGTCAGAGTCATCAGAGCCGTCGTCTGTATGATGTAACATCTATCTATTGACATCAGCTAACTAAGGTAATTAAGTCTTGGATTATTTATGGGAAAATGTTTATGGCAAATAAAGACTGGAAATTATTGTAGGCAAAACAGAAACTGTTGAAGTAGCTCCAGTATAGTATTTTTATTTTATTTTTTAAATGTTATTGAAGTTGATAGCAATTGAATTCACTGGATTGTCATATATGTATGTGAGTTGTCGAACAACTGATATGAGGGTAACTAGAGTTGTCCCCTCAGCAAATTCTCAAGCTAAAACATTTAACTATAGTAAATTCCTTCCTCAATGAATCCACACTAGCAATCATATTAAAGCATCTTTCATATGGAGCATTCAAACACGTCAAAGAAATACATTTGCTGACATAACAAACTAACGTTCAAAATAAAAAAAATCTCTATTTAAATGTTCATCAATTTTCTCTTAAAGGGCTTTTACAGATGGTTACAATAATAAATAATTTAAAAATAAAAGATATATAAGAACTAAACGAAAAGTGAATGAATTGGGTCTTCTATAAATGCATATATATGTATATATTATCGATATATACTGTCACATACTTAATCAAATATTCATTATACTTTTCCTGCTTAGTGTATTGAACTTCTGCTTGTGTCCACAGGTAAAAGTTGAAGCGCTTTTAGCAAATCGGATAACCATTGATTGCAAGCACAAATACAGACACTCACACATACACATAAATATAAATATGTGCATTGCTTTTAGTTTGGCGCTTATGTAACAGGTTTATTGTTGTTGTTGTTGTTGCCGTTATGTTAATCCCGGCGCAGCATAAATGTTTGCATTACTGTTGCCTGTTGTTGGCAAAGTTTTATTTCTCCATTGGCTTTTAGACGCTCAACAATGATAACAACTTGCATAGCCAAAAAAAAAGAAGGGAAATATGTGTATATACGTATATATGTATATAAGTAGCCGTAGAAACGTTCAAAAAAGTTGAGAGTCAAATTTTCCATTGCACAAAGTTGGACCTCATATGAGAAATAGCTGTGTGGCTTAGTTTGCCGTTTGCCATTGCCATTGCTGTTTGCCTTCGCCTTTAGCTTTACATATATGTGTGTATAAGGAACTGGAAATATGACACTCAATTGTACGCATCGGTAGACACTTTTGGCCTGACAATAACTTTGATTTGCATACGCTTTTGCTGGTATTTGTTTGTTTGGCTGTTGCCTCTTCACTGCGTGTGTGTGTGTGCGGGTGTGCGGGTGTGCGTGTGCTGTTAGCTACCCGCATGGGAGACAACTAGTTGACTGACTTTGTCCTGGCACTTGTTGCCTGTGGGGAAATTTAAATATGTTTTCGTATATTTTACGAAGCCAATTGCAGATAAGCGTTTTTCTTTCCGACTACTTTTGAGCTGTTTGTTTGCTCTTGGCATCGAGTGCTCAACTGTTTGCAAGAAAGGGTGCCATGCATTCAGCTGACTTGCTAACGGGTATGACCACCATTTACTAAACAACAGTTGGTCAAACTGTTTGTGTAATCTCATTGCAAAGAAAGAGAGGAGGGAGATGAAATGATTTATCGTATATATAAGCAACCGCAGCTACAACTTATATTCATTTCTGTTTCTTAATTTTTGCTATTGCTCACTTCAACTCGTTTACAGGGTATCCCTGTAGCCCACCATCTTAGGCTAACTCTACTGGTTTTTTACTCCAATGCTCTGGCATAAAAAGCTTATTATGTATGTATATTATGAAAACTTTCGCCCTGTTGTTGTAAGTGACGGGCGTAAAATGTTGCTGAACTGTCCAACTGCCCGTTTAAGGCTCTGCTCTGATATCGACTCATGCTGCTGGCATGCCTGTCTCGGCCTTTGAGGTGGGTCTGATAAAGTGGTCTTAAACACTGCCTTCAGCTGCTGCAACCGAAACGTGGACAACAACAACAACAACAAAAAAATCAATTACGTTGCCTTCATTTGCGTGAAACTTTTGCTAGCTGAGGTCAAATTGCTTAATTACAAAATTGCGCACAAGCTAAAAAACTAGAAAGAACTTACGAAAGGGGGAGAAAAAAACGAAGTAGAGGAACTGGACGAATGATTAAATTAAAAGTAAACAAAAGGCAACGTGCGTTGACCAAAGCGGCGCCACTTCGCCAGCCATTTGTGGCGCCGTCTTTTTATGGTAGCCCAAAAGAAATTCAATTCAAAATTAAAATTCTCAAAGCGTTCAAACAAAAAACCCCCGAAAATACGGCGGACAGAGCGGCCACGCCCCAGCCACAGCCGCAGCCTTAGTCAAGCCAAAGTCAAGTGGCAAAGCTGGCTAAAGAGGAGAAAAAAAGGCCAAAAGCGAGCATAAATTAATTGCGGCCAGCAAAGAAATGTGCGCTGCAGTTTGCGCTTTGTTCCTAAGACAAAAAGAAATTTTGCTGTGTGCGTTTGAGGAGCCTGGCAAAGGATGAGCGCGCGCTCTGCGCAAAGCAACGGAAGTGCATGTCGCACCGGATGTCCCAGCGAGTGCGCCATGGGATCCCGTTGCGAGGGGTTCCTCTGCAGCTGTGGAGCTGTGGAGTGCCCCCAAATTGCTCGGCAACTGCGTTTGAATATTGAATTTGACGTTTTCGCTCGCGGCGCACGGCGCACGCATAAATAAACAATTGCAAACGCAATAAATCATAGCCAAGTTAGTTAAAGATATTTCAATGGACACGCGAGTTGATTTCAATTCAGTTAGATCTTAAGCCAAGAGCTCTTTAATTCTCTCTAGTTCATATATTCTTTTTTTAGTAGGCCGACAAATGTTATTTAATTGAAGTGCACGCATTGCTGTGCTCGGAATGTGTACATTTGTTGAAATCAATTAAAATAAATAATTGAATTAATAATGTACATAATAGAAGTGAATTTACATTAACAATGCGCGCGGCTCCGTGTTTACACGTGCATAAATAAAAAAAAACTGTATTTCTAATTAAAATTCCATTCTGCAGCATAAAGCGATAAAACACGATTATTGAGTTGCTTCTATTAGAGCAAAATCATTTAAAAATTCACATTTTAAAGAAATGATTTTTGCTTTAGATATTTACTCACATTTTAGTGCGAGCTGTATTTAAAATTATAGAAATATTTTTAATTTATTAAGAAAAAGAGTATAGTCCTGGGCAAATTTATTTCTATATTTTTCAAGCCTAACTTTTTCATTAATTTAATTATAAAAGTCAATTTTTAAATACTTGGATAAAGTACAAAAACAGTTTGAGAGGAGTGTAAGGCACTCGCGTTTTCCTCTTGAATTAAATTTTTAAAATATACATAGCTATAAATTGGGACTCCAATTAATTATTAATCAAATTAATATGTAATTACATATTCCTATTTTCATTTTCAATTTAATATATATTTATATTAAATATACATATGAAAATAAAGAGAAATTAAAATTAATATGTTATTACATATTCCTATATTTATTTTCATTTTTTATATTTATTTATACTAAATATATAAAAATAAAGAAAAATTAAATGTTATTTTTTATTTATTTATATATATTTTTAAAATTTATTTTATTATTTTATTTTATTTTATTTACTTTAAATATTTTATTTAATTTATTTATTTTATTTATTTTATATATTTTATTTATTTTATTTATTTTATATATTTTATTTTATTTATTTTTTTCTTCTATTTATTTTATATATTTTATTTATATTTTTTATTTTATTTATTTTGTTTATTTTATTTATTTCATTTATTTATTTATTTATCATAGTATATATATTTAATAATAAGCTTTTTTTTTATTAAATGTATATTAGTTTTTATTTTAATATATATATATATTTTTGTAACTTTTAACGGTAATGTTGCAAATTTTTATAAATAGCTTAAAACTATGTCTTTTAAACAGAGATATTTACAATGTAGCTTGTTAAGAAATTTTTTGATAAATTAAATGTAAGTCTGAGAAACCCAAAACTCGTATTTTATTTACTCAAAATGCTAAACTGCCAATATCTCTGCCCATATGTGTTTGTGATTGCAGAAAATGTGAAAATAACGCAATAGACATTTAGAATTTGTAATTGAAATAAGCGCAAGCTGCAAATGCAACTAAATTCTCTGTGTAATTTTGACAAGGCGGCGCACGAGCACATTTTAATTGATTTGGAATTGAATTTTTGGAACGTTTGCATTAAACTAATTATAAATAAATAAACAGGATTGAAACACTTTCGGCGACCATTTGCCAATTTACAAATGCGCACACAAAAGCCGCCCGATTTGTGAGAGCTGGCGCTTAAAATTCAAAGCGCGCGAAACTAAGTCAATTTATTTTAATTTGCCTGCAACACAAAAATATATTTCAATATATGGTAATTCTCTCTCTGTGTGTGTGTGTGTTTGTGTGTGTATGTGCGTGGCATCCATTAGCGTAATGAGCTTTGCTCCCGGGCACAGCCCAGCTCAGCCATAAGCCGCAATAAAATAAAAACGCCTGTACACACTCAAAGCTTAACGGCCGCCCATCGATAGATGACATTTTGCAGCCGTTGGCCATAAACCATATTGATGCGACAAAAAAAAAAAAAAAGGAGGCAGAAGAAGCATACATCAGCAGGCAAACCCTTTTAAAAGCAAGATGAAACCTGGCCATCTGCAGCCGAGGCAACTGCTCAAAAATGCAATTTATATGCGTGCCATCGCAAATAACGAATTGTACCCTAAACTACACTAACGATCCAATGGGCGCGTGTCACGCCCATCTGCATGTGCGCACAGATGTGTGCATGTGTGTGGTTATTTTGTAATAATGCTAAAAGGATTTCCTCGAATGCTGCTCAAATTAAATGCCGTAGCATACTTCTCTGCTCGGCCTTCCACAGCATCATTATAAACCATTCTCATGCCAATTATTGTTTCTTATGTTAGTGTGTGAGTGCGTGTGTGTGTGTATAATTGCCATACTATTGCTGCATTTACAGAAAACGAGCTTAATTTGCTGTTAGTACGTGTGAATTTCGAGGTGGCCTCGGTTCACCAGAAAAATGCAATTTTTACCAATTCGACTATCTCGTAAATTACCCTTTATATGTCTGTGTGTATGTGTATGTGTGTGTGTGCATTGCTGCTGCATTTCTCATCAAGTGCATCAATTTAAATGTGGCCACTAATTGTCATTATCAGCACATTGCGTTTGCTTCAGTTGCTGTTGTTTTTCTGCGCATTTCCCTCTCTGCTCCGAGTCAAGTTTATGTTGTCGGTTTTAATACTCATTCACGAACTTAAATGGGTATATTGGCTGGATGCTCGCATTGGCATTGAGGAGCGAATGCCATTTTCTGATCAAATGTTAACTGTTGTTAGCCAAATATATCCATTATGGAGGTGGTAGAATCCGAAATGCATTTTCCAGAATTACAGCTGATTTCATGCAATATTATACTAGAGCTGCAGTTCCAACATTTCGAAGTTACTGGAGACTCCTTCTTGAGTCCTTATCCAACAATTATTCAAATATTTTTAAGCTGTGAATGAGTATTATGTATAATTATAGACTCCTGCCTGACTCTTTTACCAACAGTTATTCAGCTAAAGCTGTGAATGAGTATTACGTAGCCGGTAGAGCTCGACTGAAAAATGTAAACTTATTTTGCTTCTTTATTTTTTATTCTCAATCGGCAGAGCATATTTATAAGCATGTATAGTGGATACAGTGGATGCATATTAAAACAGATTCCTTTTCGATTTGAATCAAGATAATCGTAATATTAAATGAAGGCAGCCAGGAGTACAGCTAAATACACAACATTCCATTATATATGCAACAACTTACATAAATTATTCCATATGCATGTTTATTGAGCAGAGCCAGTAATAAGTAGAGTCAAATAAAATTAAATATTCATTAAACATTAAGATGATTCTCAGTTCTCTCTTCTTCTTCTTCAGTTTAAATTGCAAAACTTTGACTGAATAACAAACATTTCTCTCATATGGAGCCATAAAACTAACAACTCGTGTTTATTTATTTTTGTTTGTAATGATGCACTAACTAAACCAATTGAACCATTGTCTAATTGTCTGGCAAAAAAAAAAAAAAAAAAAAAAATTGTTGGCTTTGCACAGAAATTATCTAAATATTTTATTTTGCAAAATAATCAACGGCAATATGTTGAATTTTGTGTTTTCGTATAAATTAACGCTTCAAATATTAAATATTAAACCAATTGATTTTACGCTTAAACTATAAAACAACAGAGCTGAAATTTGCTTTTGTGGATTGGATTTTGTTACATGCACACCAACACACACACACACACATAGACATAGATAGAGGCACACAGATAAACAGGTATTCGCAATTGACAAACAATTTCAATTGAGATTTCAATAATTGTCGATTTAGATATGTAAATATTTATGGTATATTTGGTCGGGCGGTCGGTCGGTCGCTCGGTCGCTTGGTTAGTCTGGTTAGGGCCCTCTATTGATTTAACTAATGTGTTGGGTGTCTCTCTCGCTCTCTTTCTCTCTCTGTGTGTGTGAGTCTGCCCCTCCGCAGAGCAGCCGAGGTAAATAATAATAATGCGGATAACCAGGCCATTTGCATGCCCTCCAGTAAACACCATTGATTTGCGCCCAGCTGCTCCGATCAGAGGGCATTATGCTGGCGCCTATTTGCATGTGTCTGTTGACATATGAAAGCATTTCAGGTTTTTGTGATGGCCAGCGAGCCTCTCCAGCTGGGAGCGTACGGAATGAAGTGCCGGAGCGTGTCGGAGCTGTGTTGGTCTACGTCTGGTGTGGCTGCTGTCTAGTCAACAATAATATTTGCTAATGGCCAAAATCTTCAAGCACTTGCCGCTATCATTTAGCATGTGCTCCATCTCGCTCGCACTGCATGCATTGACTGGAATGACTCGACTTGCACTTCATCATTTGCTATATAAATATATGTATGTGAATGTGTGCTTATTTACATGGCCTGCCCCGTGCCGCCTGGGGGCGGGGCGAGTAATAATAATAATATTTATGTGGCAAGCGATATGAAGTTCGTACATTGAAGTACGTTTTGGCAATAGCTAAATAAATAAACAGTGTCAGTGCAGGAAGCGCAGACCCATACACATATACACCCCTGCATCATTGTGGTGTGTGGAGACTCATGTGCCGTTAAACGCCAAGTCTCAGCCCCAACCGCTTCAAGTGGCGCTGACGCATATGAGACAACCTCGCGCGTCTTTGAGTTAAGTGTTTTACGCTGTGGCCGTTTTATTGTTGTTGCTGTTGAAGGCTATTAGCAGCGAGTCCAGTTAAAGCTGTAAGCTGGTTAAGGCCTAGAGTTTTCTTTCAACTGATCTGTAATGCAACCCAATTGCCTAAAGGCTGATTGTAGCAATTGAACTAATTGTAAAGATTAGGTTTACAGATTTTATAATATCCGAAACCTATAGCAAATCTGTATTCGAATTTCAATACGTTTAATCATTATTTAAGTAACATAAAGAAAGAGGTGTGGCAAACTCTGTATGCTCCGTATGTCTGTATGTACTCTAACTATTTGCTTGAAGAATACCTGCCATTTACACTAAGATTATCCGCCAAGTATTCTCTTATGCTTCCTCTACGTATTAAATTCAAACATTTTCTTTCTTCTAAGATTAGAGGAGTCTTACCTCTAAGTTTTTCTTCCAAGTATTTCCTCTAAGTATTTCCTCTAAGTATTTCCTCTAAGTATTTCCCTTCCTTTCGATCACCACTTCACTTTACTTCACTTTACAACACTGACACTGACTGGCCCCTTACCAGGCCTGGGCGACTGACTGAAGAAATGCTGCAGCTGCTGCCCTTTATATAGGGAAACTTTTACTCAGGCACTAAATGGCACTCAAATGTTGAGCTATACCTCATCAGTTAGAGTTCAATGCAGCCGAGCATTAAGTGGCCAATGCGAGCATTCTCTGCTGCTGCATGCATTCTAGCTTCGCTTTACTCAAATATAAATACGAAAGACTGCTGCATACATATAGACAACTGAAATGATCTGTAGTTCTTGTTCATCTCATGCTATTTAGCCCGAAGAGCGACAGAGAGAGCGGGGGACAGAGAGAGAGAGAGAGAGAGAGAGAGAGAGAGAGAGAGAGAGAGAGAGAGAGAGAGTGAGAGAGAGAGAGAGAGAGAGAGAGAGAGAGAGAGAGAGAGAGAGAGATAGAAATACAGACACACATACGAACAAATATATTCGCAAACAATTACGCATGGGAGTAGACCAATTAATCGGATCAGATCTGGAATGTATAGGGCTACATATGCTAAATAGCTAATGTACATTAAAATTTATACTTATTAAATAGACATAGGCTACAGTTTCTTCTGTTCTACAGTTCTCTTAAAGAGTGAAATCTTTAACGAAAGCCATTTTCTATTTATTTAATTTATTTTTATTTACTCTTACAATTTTAAGTTCAATTTAACATTTTTAGGCACACAAAAAACGAGCCTAAAAATGTTGAAATGACTTATCGGAAATGAAGTTTAACAACATATGCGGATATTTACATATGTGCATTATGCTACGTCAATGCACACATCAGGGAGTTTTTTGTCTAATGCCATTGCCATTGCCATTGCCGCGATAGTCGTATCAGCGCGGTTTTGTATATGCCATGTAAATAGCCATGTTTTTGTGGTATGTGAAGAGTTTTAATTTATATAAATGACATTTGCAATTTTTTCTCATTTCGGTTTTTCGCTTTGAGCGTGGAGTGAGCGTAAATAACTGCTAGCTATTAATGCAACGACTACATATACAATGGGTATTATTTGTATTAATTTTATTTGCAGCAGTTATATATTGCAGCGATTTAATGACTGAAAATGTCATTAAAGAGAACTAAAGAGATAAACCGAACGGAATATCAAATATTAGTCATTTTATTTGAAGGGCCACTTCTCCACGCCATCCGCTGTATTTGCTGATAACGTTTTGCTATTTTATTTGCAATTTATGCATCAAAATGTTTATCCATTTCACATTTAAATTAATATTTTTCTACATTGCCTTGCGAATTTTTTCGGCTATATTTGCTGGCCTAGGAGCTGAATAAATATAATTGGGGTGCATTGAATTTTTTTTTTAGTTTCTAGTGAACATTTTACATATAACAAGTATATGGCCACGCCCCCATTAGATGTAAAAGCAAAAGAGGATGTTAATAGTCGTTAATATTTGAGTTTCTATCTCTAAAACTGTAAATAGAAATAATTTTTCTGTGATAAATCCGTATACATATATCGGTGATATCATACTGATATTGGTTAGGAATCC
Organism: Drosophila navojoa; assembly: GCF_001654015.2. The sequence goes on from NW_022045884.1 coordinate 341,382, forward strand.
CTAGAGAATAATCCTGAATTACTAGCACTTCAATAGCATAGTTTAAGACACCGGAAAATGCATTTTCCGCATTGCCAATGCATATCCATGTACAGGGTATTTGCAGTGCGAGTGTAGCCGAATGTTCTCTTTAAGTTTGATTGCCATTTGGCCGTTTGAGCAAAGGCCGAAGTAATACATGTATGGATATGTAGCTGGAAAATCCAATTATTGCTGTTTGCCATACAGATCCGCATCGGCTGGCAGATGCCAAAATTGAAAAGCTTTCATGTAAATACGCGCAAACATTTTGTGTTTTATGATTTATGCTAACTCTTAATTTTTGCAATTTATTTATTTCGTTTATTATTTTATTGGCATAAATAAAATGTATATCTATATCCCTATGCTAATTGCTTTCCACAGATGAAATATGCACACACACATGCATATATCTAGCGATTAGATAATTCTTGTTGTGCTTTGCATTCGATTTGGCGATTGGAGTTTTTATTATTGAGCGGCCCATAAAACACCATTGAAAATCAAATTAATTTGACGCCAAAACAATTGTTAATATTGTGCCAGATCAATTATTGTGCCTGGCCATTTGGCCATTTGTGGTTGGTTTGTTTGGCCAGGTCCAAACGCGCGCGTTAACCTGCTATAAATTATAAAACCGACGCCAGCATTTTTCTAGGATATTATTGGCCACACTTTTGCATATGTCTATGCACCTGCACAGCCACAGACCCACACCCACACACACCCGCACACCCACACATACTTGCATTAGCATTTCTATGCACATATAAATGATATATATTTTGACCGCATTTGGTTTTTAATGGGGTTTTGCTTAGCTTGTTTGTTCTGAAATTCCATTTGGCCATTTCGATTTCCATTTTCACATCTATTTCCATTTCGGCTGCACAATTATTGTCAACGTGTTTAAATAATACAAAAACAAAACCAAAGCCCCAAACAAATCTTGATTATTTCGTTTTTTTTTTTTTACCTCTCTCCCTGTCTCTCTCCCTCTCTCTCTCTCTCTGTTTTAGCTTTTGCATGTGCCATGATTTGTTTTTGTTAATTATGTGTCAGTGTGCAATAAATTTGGTCAGTTGCTATCGCGTGTGGTTAATATCTGTCAGCATTATCTCTCTCTCGCTGCGCACCCTGGCTCGAAGTTATTTGCCGTTGCCTGCTTATCGGCCAAACGGCCGTGCACTGGGTTAAAATATGTAATTGCCAATACAATTGCATGCATAATTTACAGCCTCGCGCAGCTTCTGGCTGTATTTACAATTATGCAGCTCGGATTAAACCTAAAAGCTTTAAATGCATTTGGATAAAACTTCGCTTATTTTTTCTTTTTTACATTTTTTCCAGTTTTTTGTTTGCGCTTTTTCCTGCTGTTCTTTCGCTGTTTTATTTATTTCGTAAATACCAGATTACAAAAGCGCAACATATTTCAGGTGGCGTTCATCTGCATCAGAGCGGCAAGTGGAATGGCAAGGCAAAGCGGCATAATTACAGTTTGTGGCATGCAATTTCAATAATATAAAATTACCAAAGTAATTGAAAATGCACAATAAAAACCCGAATGCACAATATAGAAGAGAAATGAATGCAAATAAAGACAAACAAAAAAAGAGAATACGAACAACAACAATATCTGGTGGCATACAGCGAATGATAATGAAACATATGCCCAGCCCGGGCTGCGGCTCGAATGTCGGGCGGGCACTTGAAAGCGTGCAACAGCCGCATGCATTAAGGGCCAACATGAGATTTTAATGACCCGAGAAGAGTGGAATGCTTTTCGAAAGTGTTAAATAAATAACAGCAAAGAACTGCCCTCTGCTCCTCCTCCTCCTCCTCCCCAGCCCTTGGGCCATTTGTCACCGTCTGCACCGCAGCAACTGGCCGGATTGGTCAAGCGGCTTACCTATGGCCACAAGCGTTGCAGTTGCACCTGTGAGTGTGGCCCGAGCACAGCTGCTTACTGTTTGCTGTCTCCAGCTGCCAGTTGCCAGTGGCGAGTTTCCAATTTCCAGTTTTCTTCTATTTCTGCTGCTGCCTGTTCTTTAATGTGTTTCTAATATCTATGCGCCTGCTCACAATTTGCATTTTGCATGGGCGGCAGCGCAGCGATGCACAAAGAAATGCATAAATAAGTTATTCTTATAAAATGCGAACAAAATGCGCAAAATATTTATAAAAATACCCGTTTGTTTATTCATAATCAGTTTGTGCAGCGATGCGCTCCAGCCTCCACATGCTGCTGGCAATGCGTTCGCCCCCCTTTTCAGTGTTGCATACCGTTTGGCGCAAGGGCGCGTATGTGTGTGTATGTATGCGCATGTGGATGAGCTTCATTTGGTATGCATAAACACATTTTTATGTAAATTGAAAAACATATTCTTTTTTAAAATTATACATGTATATTTTTTATTTTTTATTTTTATTTCTGTTGTTATACCTCAGTGATTGTAATTTGTGTTTTTAGCGCGAGGCCACCATAATAATTACACGAATGAACATAGAGCTCATAGAAGCGTAATGCATTTTCTTGCAAGGGCTAATACATACTGCATGTTTTTTTTCCTCCCACTTTTGCCTTGATTTTAATAGAGTTTCGCTTAGTTAAACAATTTTCGTAATTTAATAATAAGCCACAAAAATACAGCTGAGATAATAATGATATTTGTTAGTAAATTTGTTAAATTTGTGTTGCAAAAAATTAAATTAAATATCACTTTAATTCTATAGAAACCAATAAAAATATTACATAAAAATGAATATTTATATATATTATATGAAAGGAATGATATAATAATATTTTTAGTAATATTTAAAATTTATTATAAATTCTGTTATATGCTTTTCTCTGTATGGATTGCCCATTTGGGATACCTAAATGAATTTTTCTTAGTTCATAATTTTCCAAGAAAATTGGAAACAATTTTCTAATGTCTATTCGATTTTACTGCAATTGTTGGTGCATTTTTTTGTGGCGTATAAATAATTCTGGTAATTCTGGTTTTCAATATTTTAGCGAAATATCCGAATAACCTTTTTTTGCAATTTTTATTTTATTGTATGTGTAAGAAAATATTTACTTAACTGCTACAGAGCACTATTTTATTTTATTAAACATAACAAAGTCCAATATAAATAGATCCCAAATAACAGAGCTCTATGCTGATGTACCGCAAGTAAATATAAATATACTCCGTCTAGCCATATCCAGTATACAATTGCATTACTAAGCCCTCTATATCATCGACTCTCCAACTCTTCCAGCTCTTCATTAACAATGCAATGCGGACAGTGCTAGAGTCCAATTGATTTCTGTTCTGGTTAGCTAAAATTGTTTTTCATGCATCCGTTGATCTGCTCCAGTCGCAATGCACAACAACAATAACTGCATCAACAACAACGACAACAACAACAACAGCCAAGCTATCAATCGCTTGTTGTTATTTCCACCATCAAACAAACACCGACAGATAAAATTCATAGCAGGGACCACATCAAAATTGCATTTGCATATTGCCAGGCGCATTAGCAGCAAGCAAGCGAGCAGAGCAAACTCTCAGTATGCCACATGGCAGCTGGCAGGTGGCTGCCCCGCACCACAGCACAGCACAACCACCCGCCACATGGCAAAAGCGTGTAACCATAAAGAAATTATAGCTGCGATAGTTGCCAACGTTATCGATAATTCAATTTTGTGCATTATTTTGGCGCTGCTCTGATGCCCTGCCATTATAAGCATAAATAAATGTGTCCTAAGGCGGGCCAGCACACACACACACACACACATGCACACATTGAAATGTGTTTCAGCCATTTGCATGCAGTATAAGCCACGTTGGATGCTTTGGTTTTGGTTGGCTTTTGCCAGCTCTTTAATTTTATTGTCTGTTGGTTGCGTTTTGGCATTTTGTGTTGCTGTTGCTGTTGTTGTTGTCGTTGTTGCTGTTGGCTGAAATACGACAACGTTGCACTTGTCTATACACTTTCAGCACACTTTTTCCCCAACCATTTCTTCTGCTCGCTGCTCACTCGCCGTCGTCGTTTCGTTTCTTTTCTTTTTTCAAGGGAACGCAAGGCGCTTGAATTAAGGGCAACGACGCGACGTACGGTGTGCGCCGTAAATAGATTTTGCCTGTTATTGTTCAGAAAATGATTTAGGGAAAATTAGGTTTATGTAAATAATGAAAAAAGAGCTCGCTGCAGGCCTTTTTCCACAATATCCTGGCATGCATGACCTTAGTAGTATCGTTAGTATCTAAATAAATGTGCATGTTCATGTGTCGGCCTGAGTTTTGCGTGTCTGTGTGTGTGTGTGTGAGGGCTGGTTGGTTGTGAGTGTGTGTGTGTGTATGTGTGTGATCAATTTCAACTCTCATACCAAAGCACACAAAGTCTTAAGGCCATATTGAAAAATTAAAGCACAAAACATATTCTTACTTTCTTGGGGGGTTGATTTCAATTGTAAACAAAATGTAGAACTCAGTTAATATATTTTATAAAAGCCTTTTTACATTCATTATGGGATCAAGCCTTAACAATTGCTTTAAGTGAGCCAAAAGTAGGTAGACTTTTGATACAGGTTAAAGAGTAGCTAATTGAATGAATGAATGAATTAAAAGGTGCTAAATAGAAATACTCGAATCACGAACTCTGAGTGAATGAACTCGATCGTTAATAGGTTTTGAGACTCTAGATGCGGGCTATATTTCATAGAATGACAAAAACTAGGCCTACAGCACACACATTCTAGATAGATGATATAATATGTGCCGAGATGATGCCTAGATCGCAATGCGAATCAGAACTACATGATGAAATGGCAAATATGATTCATTGAGCGTGTGGCGCCATTTCATCATGCATGGTCGAAGTGAGGCGTACGGGGAGCACCGTCACTGATAACGATGGTGCTTAACTGAAAAGTGCAGCACGTTTAGTCATAGCTGGTATATTTATATACTTTATTTACAAATTAGTTTGCGTTTGATTTGAGAGCTTTTCCTATATATCTTACAACAGCTTTTAACAATTCAATGTTCAACAAAACTTTAATTATGCATTATGAATCTAATTTGGGGCATATTCATTGTTTATTCTTTTCATTAAGGTTAAAATTATTATCCCTTATTGACGCTGCTGTTATCTATTGATTTATGATTTTAACAACCTATGACAAATTTATAGTTCTGAATTCTCGGCGCTTGTTTTCTTTATCTGAGCAAACTGTGTATACATGTATGTATATACAATATAGTGATATGGCATGTATGCGTATATAAAAGAACAGTTAGCTGCTGTACATAAATTTGTCCATTTAGAGGGAGCATATTTTTCGCCACGCACGCAGTTTTGCATATTTATTATTTATTTATTTTAGCGCACAAACAATAACTCACACTGACAGCCAATTAATCAGAATTGGACATTCAATTAAATTGCAAAATAATATCACAGTGAAAATGAACGAAATTTAAATGTATATGTAAATAATGCCCGCAGCAAAATATGCTCCAATATTATTATAGGCAAATTTAATGCAACAACAATTATTTTTTTCTTTCTTTGGATTTTGTTGTGTTATACATGAGCATGAACTCAGCCCACCTCAGTCCAACAGAGTTTGCATAATGAATTGTAGGCTTGTATTTAAATAAACTTTAAATTATGCTGGCATATAGAAACAGAGTGAAATGGGAAATGGGAAATGGGTACATCAAACCTGATGGGATAGGCCATGGCTTTGTCATTGCAACGTGCGGCCTAATTAACTTGGTAACACGCAAAAAGACCTTTAAAAATATGTTTACATAAAATTGAAGTGGAAAAGCGTGTAAAGAGCCGGAGCCAAAAAGGGAGCAAAAAATAAAAAAAAAGCTGAGAGAGAAGCAAAACAAGAAACGTAACGAAATATGCAGATGGGTTAATGTGCAGAGAAAACTGCGCTGGGAAACGAAGAAAATACAGCAAGAGAAAAATACAAGCAAAGCGAAAACTGTGTCAAACGTCAACGACTTCATCGATGTTGTTGTTGTTGCTGTTGTTGTTGCTGTTGTTGTGGCTCTTTCTGGATTTTCATGGCTGGGGTAAATTGTGCGAGTCAACATTAATGCGCTAAATTAGCTTAGAATGGACAGCGAGTTGCCTTTTTGGGGCTGCGTCGCGACAGTTATATTCATTTTTATGCCCCCCAACCTGTGAATTCCGTTCCAGAAGGGGTGTCATAGTTTCGAGCAACACTATGTAACAGAGGCAGGTCTAGAGTAAGATTAACAGCGAAACTAATTATTACTGACATCTGCTTGAAAATCAATCGATGAAAGATCCGCAGCTCAAATAAATTTAATCTGTTTTAACTTATTTAATTCATAATGAAATTAATGATGATAATTTTTAATATACTCTATTTTTTTTTTTTTTTTTTAATATGGCTATCTCGCTCTGCCACTACCATAAATTTTATATATATTGTTTTTAATTTTTAATATTTTTTATTTTATTTTATTATTATTATTTATTTATTTTTTTTTATGAATGCTTTGCATAAAAACGAATTTTTTTCAATTAAATGTAATATTTGTTTTTACTTTTAATTTTTTATTTAATTTTATTAAATCTCTTGTTTGGCTTGCAACTATTTTTTTTTTTTAATTTACATTTTATGAATAATACTTATTATTATTTTAAATTTTGTAAATTAATATTTAACATTATGACTAATTTACATTCAATAAAAATCCTATATTTTATTTTATTTTTTTATGTTTTTAATTTTTATTTAATTCTTTTAAATTTTATTTTATACTTTTTTTTCAATGAATAGGTTATATTAGGATGAAATATGATTATTGCATTATTCTAAGCCATATACCAGATTGTTCATCCATGCAGCATTAATGATCGAGTTTTATGATTCACCAACAGAGCTTAGGGTAACTCTCAGTCAGGCACTGTTGAGCGCACTAACTTGTTTTACTTTTAATTGGCAGTTAACATGGGGGGTTAAGTGAAAAAGCGTTCAGCTTTTGTCCGTCTGCCAGCGACGACATTTAGATTGTGACCCACTTGATGCGAAATAACCGAATAGTCAGTGTCATATGTAATGCCTATTTTTGGGTACGCCGCTCTGCTAGCGATACGAGCTGTCACCCATTTATGACTTGGACTTATGTTCAAAGTTTTGTAAACAAGACTGATTGCATAAATACATACATATATACAAGTATACATATTGGATTGCGATAAGAGCTTGTAGGCATGCCTAGATATACAAGTACGCTCTGCGTCATTGTCAATGGAATTGGCAGGCGGCAAAAGAAGAGCGATCGAATCGTAAAGATACAATAGCTACAAGATACGAATTTCTGTTCGCGCCGCTTTAATTGTGTATGCAGGTGTGCTCTGCATTTCCTAGCACTTCCCAATTATCTGGACTTTTCTATATGGCAACAGCAACAACAGCAATCATAAAACAGCAGGTAAATTTAGTCAAGTATAGAGGGCATTCGAAAGAAAGCTTACCTAGCATTAATTACCTAGGCCCGCCAGAGCTGTGAAATGGTATATGAGAAGCACAGCCCCAAAAAAACCTTCGTGAAAGTTTCGAAATACATTCAAACGGCATATGCATTACTTGAACCACAAAGTTGAAGATCAAAGCCAACAAGCTTACACGAATGATCGCATTGTTTCACCTGCCACTTAATATTCCGATTCGTATGAAGCAACTGGCTAGACGGACTTGGAGATACTCTACATACTATATATCAAGCAAGATCTATGTCTGTATCTCCTAGGCTGACTTGGAGATACTCTATATATGTGGTATACTCTATGTAATATCCACTGTATGTATGTTGAAGGTGCTCTAAGCTGGCTAGACTGACTAGGAGATACTCTATTCTATTCTATGCATGCAACACTCGTTATAAATATGTTTATTTCATAAAAAGATCTCGACAACTAGGAAAGCAGACTAACTTAACGGCTGTCGTAATTAATTTGCCATGTTTGCTTAAGCTTTCAGCTTTTAGCCAAGTGCACATTTCGTATTGTGTTACGCTTTGGAAAATGATCTATGAGAGTCCAGTGCTTCAGCTGCCTGCTGATATCATTAACATGATAAGATAAATCAGCGCAAATTCAAAACTTCTAGAATTGTCGGTTGCGTCAGTTTATGTTGTTGCTGTTGTTGTTATTGCTGTTACTCTGCAGTTCTATAGTTTCCCCGAACGGAGAGCGCAAGAGCGCAAGAGTTTCTGACACGTCTGCCCCCAACCCCATCGACAACAATCTGCAGTAAAGCGGCAAAACAATAAATGAGAGCACGCACACACACACACACACACTTAGTGTGATAGAGAGAGAGAGAGAGCGTGCGGCACGGCACAGCGAAAGAGATTGAGCGTGGAAAGTGCAAAGAGCGCGTTTATTTCGTTCTGTTTTATAATTAAACATGTGAGGTTAGGAATATTGTGAAAAAAGTCGAAACTATTTATTAAGGGGCGTCGAGTGTGTGGCACTGAGGTGCAATTGCTATTGATTATACGTACCTTTGAGCCAATCTGATTGCCGCATTGGCCGGCCTGCAGGTGCACTATTTCTCTCATATTGTCAGGGGCTCTGAGACTTTGGCAAAGGTCAGGTCGCTGTTAATTCGGCTTGAAAGATGTGTATGCACAGAGTATCGCACACGCACTTACACTAACACACGCACACAAAAGCAGCTGCACACACAAAAAGCGAGGGAAACGGGGTGTGAGTTATTCGAAACGCTCTGGGTACGGATTATACTATGAGTGATCGTCGCGCTCGCGTCAAGATTCCAACGTGCACTGAAAACGGCCGCAGCTACAAATAGTGAGCGAGCCCCGGGAGCGAGGCAGCGGGCTGTGTCAGCGTTAGTTGCCTCTTTCCCATGCCGTGCGGCGGGCGGGGAGGCAATGGAAAGAAGCAGCGGCAGAGCGAGAACGGGAGGCAATTGCTTAGAATTGTAGCGGCAGCTGATAAAGCGCTAATGCAGACGACAAGCTGTGTGTAGCTCGCAGCAGAGGCAGAGGCAACAACTACCGCCACAACAACAACAATAACAACAACAACAACAACAGCACTATTAATGAATGATGAACATAAAAACTGACTGGAATTGTGGCGTAGCGCCGGCAGGTTTGTGGAGGCATTTTCATTGCTGCTGTGCTGTGGTTTGGTTAGTGTTACTTGTTTTCGTCTTCTGCCCTGCTCCTCTCGCTGCAGCAGCGGCGCGGCACGCGGTCTCCCTCGCTCTCTTGCGTTCGCAATGCATGGCTACGCACTGGAAGATTCGATGTGGCGAAAGAGAATGCAACAGTTGGAGCTCTTGGGAACGATGTGGAAGACTGAATGCCAGAGCGCGCGATTGAGGAAAAGAGAGCAGCGCAAAGAGCGCAGAGAGCTAAGCATGAGACGAAGAATGTCTGGTCATGAGCATGTATGCGCTTTGAGTGTGAGGCATTTTGATTCAGCTCTAGGTTTTGCATTGACTGTTAGGTTCTCACAAACGAAAAGGCTGAATACTAGAACGTGGCATTCTTTGCTTTCTTTTGGTGTCGGAAGAGAAAGGAAATGACTTGTACAAAAGAAAACCTGTCTCACTGGAACGTGTTTTGTAAATAACATAATAGTTTTCTATTTGCTTTTATTTTTGGGTATTTAAAGCCGATTTCAAGATTATTATTTCACGGTTCACAAATTTATAAAAAGTTCTTTGGGTAGGGGGGGTAGGGGTAGGGGTACCCCTGGTACCCCTGGTATTCATAGCATATATATATGTAAAGTATTTTTTTTTTTTTTTTTTTAAACTTCTTTGAAGTCTGTAACTCTTTATATTAAAGTTGTTTCATTAAAAAGTCAATAATAAAGATATACGAGATTTATCTTTACCAAATAACTAAGGCTTTTTAAGTCAAACCTCAAGTTTTGCATTAATGTGTAAAAATAAAATATCATATACATATTTTTTTTATTACGGACTAAGTATTAAAATATTTATCTATTTAATTTTCAAATCGATAGCAAAAAAAAGTTTATATTTTACTGTAGATTCTTTCTATAGACTACAACTCTTGCCTTCCAATATTTAAATGAAAGAATGTTTTGATTTAGCTAGTGAAATATAGTAGGGTATACACACATTCTTAGTTCTCAGTCCCTCATTGAATAGTCTGCTTCCAAATTTAATAAATATATGTATTATTAATTTTGAAAATATTAATAGCTAACACATAGCTATTAGGGGTCCATTTGATATAAACAAATAAATAAATATAGATATTCTTGTGTATAAAAATAGTTTGTTTTCGTCATACATTAGTTATTTATATTTGCACATATCCGCAATGGTTTCATTAATGAAATCCTGATAGTAATAGACGCTCATGAAGACGTTGGGCAAGACGCGATTGCTGCACTGCTAAGTCCACGTGCCAATGCCACAGAGCTCGCCAGAGTCATCGTTGCAGAGGATGCGGGCGCAGAGCGGCGGGTAGTGGACAGTGAACCTTGTATAGGGAGGGTGTTTAATGTCGGCTATGAACCCAGTTTTCTTATACCTCGAGTGGATCTTCAGCTTGAATATGGTATTTTTCGAGTTCTCTGCGGGAAAGTACGTTTTCAGCTCCGTCTCGGCGGTGACCTCGTGATATTTGGTGTAGTCCGCCGTTGCTGCGAAGCAGTGAGCCGCGGTCACAATATAAAGTGAGCTGACTGCCTACATATTAGCTTATGCCGTTGGGCAAGACGCGATTGCTGCACTGCTAAGTCCACGTGCCAATGCCACAGAGCTCGCCAGAGTCATCGTTGCAGAGGATGCGGGCGCAGAGCGGCGGGTAGTGGACAGTGAACCTTGTATAGGGAGGGTGTTTAATGTCGGCTATGAACCCAGTTTTCTTATACCTCGAGTGGATCTTCAGCTTGAATATGGTATTTTTCGAGTTCTCTGCGGGAAAGTACGTTTTCAGCTCCGTCTCGGCGGTGACCTCGTGATATTTGGTGTAGTCCGCCGTTGCTGCGAAGCAGTGAGCCGCGGTCACAATATAAAGTGAGCTGACTGCCTACATATTAGCTTATGCCGTGTGTAGATCTGCTGATAGGTTTTTCCCTACCTCCATATATTCTAGTGCCAAAAAGAGGCCTTTCTGGTAGTTCAGCTTTAGTCAGACACACGATAGATGAAGTTATAAAAGCTGTTAAACAAATCATTTTCAATTGAGCCGAGACTCTGAAGAAATACAGAAATATATATTTAAGCTG
>NW_022045884.1:371805-404122 GCF_001654015.2 Drosophila navojoa
TTTTTTTTTTTTTTTTTTTTTTTTTTTTTTTTTTTTTTTTTTTTTTTTTGAAGAGAAGAATGAAGAGTTTTAAGAAATATATATAATATATGTATAAAATATTAATAATTATAATACAGAAATATTCAACAAAAAATATATACAAATATACAATAAATAAAGAAAAATATATACATTATTAATATTTATTATAAGGAAATATACAACAAATAAATATACACAAATATACAATAAAATAATATTATTATAAATAATTGTTATAATCACATAAAACTCTTATTAATAATAATACAAAATATTTTGTATTTAAGATTAAAAATATAATAAAGAAAAAATACTTTTAATTTTTTTTTTTATATTTATTTTATTTCGCAAATTTAATTTTGTAGATTACCGATTTGTGTTCTGGTTTGTTTTTGTGGAGCTGTGTGTTCGCTCCTCTCCCTCCGATCCACACATTTATAAATATGTACATGAGTATAAGGCTTGACGCAGAAGCTATAGTCACTCTATATGTCACTCCAACTATCTCACAATATAAATCTAGTAGCTGCATAAGAGAACTGCTCTATTATGTAAAACAAGAGACACGCTGAAAATTAAATGTGGAATCGAAACAAAATTCTTGACAAATCCTAATCTATATTAACACTCATTATAGTTGTTTCTCAGTCAGCTGCTCAAAAGAGATTAACTGCTTCTGGATTGACTCTTTATGTTATAATTTACTCTTTGAACTTGGCTTTTGCTTTGATGCAGAATACATTCGATTTAAGTCTAGGTCTCAGCTCTAGTTATTCCTTCAGAAAATTGAATGCCTAATCAATGAGATTTGAACTTTATTAAATGAGTAAAAAAGGCTAATTGAGGTTGATTAACTCTTCAGCATAACCATTGGGCTTATGTCAGTAGTCTTATGTCAGCCAATTTGACGCTTAAGCTGACATGCCTCACGTGGAAAGAGTATTTCAATAAGGGAAAGGTAACATCAACAAGCAAGTCGAGGACATTAAGGCCGCATGACGCGCTGTTGCTCATCCGGCAAACAAAGCCTGCACTGAAGCGTGCACACTGAGACGGCGGCGGGGAGAGGGCAACAGCATAATAAAGAGTGTGGAGAGAGAGAGAGAGAGTGACAGGGGGAGAGAGAGAGAGTCTGTAGGGCAAGCTGCTGGCAGCGTCGCTATTTCTGTCGCTGCCCTTGCCCCAATCTGTTGTATCTGGAGTACTTCGGCATGTCATTCGCATTTTAAAGCAGCTAAGCTTCAGCTACAGCGATAAGCAGCGAAATTAGATTGAATGAAGGTGCAGCTCCAGCAGCTTCGGTAGCTTCGGTAGCTTCGGCAGCTACGGGTGCCCAATCTGGAGACTAACAAGCATTTTGGCTTGTTGTTGTCACAATCGTCTACGCAGCTGCCCAACCCTCAGCCAGGCCAAAGAGTAAGCAGAACAGCGAGGGAGAAGAGTGAGAGAGAGAGAGAGAGATAGAAAGCAACCCTCGATGTCGCTGCTTCACTTATTTCAATTATTTCGCTTTGTTGCTGCGCTTTAAATATTTATCAATCACAAAAGTTTGTTAACTCTGCCAAAGCCCGCAGCAGCAGGAGCAGGAGCAGGAGCAGGAGCAGCAGCAGGGGCAGCAGCAGCAGCGACATCCTGCTTGGCTAAGCTTTCATTCCTTTTGGCTGGCGACACGAGCAAATCGCGCCTCATTCATTTCCGGGTGGCCAGAGTTCATTTCGGTTTTTGTTTGTTTTGTCTTGGAAAACCAAAAATTGCAGTTTGTGCTTTCAATTTGCATTGCTCGCTGAGCCGCTTGAGCCGCCTCGCAGCCGGAGTCCTTGCTCCACTTATTGTTGTTTAGCACAGAGTCCTGTGCATTACGCACGTAAATCAGGCTGCGTGTGCGTTGGGCAAACACTCGAGCTATGCACAGAAATGCCTTAGATTATTGTTTCCCCCCGGGTTGGCTTTTGATGGGCTCCTTTGTTTTTTTGTTTTTCGCCCGCACCCTCTTCACTGCGTGTGTGTGTGTGTGTGTGTGTCTGTGTGTGTGGCAGCTTAGTTGTCAGCATTGTGGTCGGTGAACTAAGCTGCCTTGTGCCTGCTGCACAGCCGTAGAATGAAGCACTGAAAAACTTCATTTGCCACTCATTAATAAATTCATGAAGCTGCTGCTCCTGCTACTCCTGCTGCTGCTGCTGCTGCTGTCGACGTCCTCGTGGCTCCCTGTGCGCCTGGTTTATTAGCCATATGAAATATGATGCCAGTGTCTGGGCCCCCAGACCCTGCCGCGCCCCCCTGCCCAGCGCCTTTTGCCAAGCGGCGGCATATTTTTCGAGTTCATATTTATATTGCATATCTGACGGCGCGGCAGACGGTAATGAAGTTACAGGTGTGCGAGAGCATGGAGCCGGAGCGATGTGCGCATGCTGTTATTTTGTGAATGATTATAGGGCGAGCTGAGCTACAAGAGAGCTGGGGGTTCGAGGGATTAAGCATATGTTCAAGTTGATGCAGTCAATGCCAATAAGTTGAGTTCACCTTTAGCTGTGCCCTATCGACTGCCGTGTAGCGCATGGGCAAGTTGGTGTGGCCTAACCTCTTATGAGAAGAGCATGCGTTCACTCTTTGGCTCAGTCAATGATGTTTTCAGAGCTGTGGTGGGCGTGTTTCACTCCAGTTTGAACTTAAGCACTTCCTGTTTGATCGGAAGCGCCTCTGGGGAAATTGAAAAAGGTACTTCAGCGCCGACAGCGCAGACAACAGTAAAAAAGAAAAAAACAAACTGATGGAGGCAAGACCAACACATTAAGCACAATATGAGCAGGCTGCTCGTCGGGCTTCTTCAGCTTGTTGTTGTTGCTGTTGTTCGACAGTCAGTCCATCAGTCTGTCAGTCGGACAGGTAAGTGAAGCGGCTATGCAGCTGGGCCACGCCTGTTTATCAAATGGAAAGCCAGAGGCCTGTTTGGCAAGCAACAGGATGCAGACTTGTACCAAATTGCTAAGGTATTATAAGGATTTTGTGTATCTCTGTGTGTGTGTGTGTGTGTGTGTGTGTGTGTGTGTGTGTGTGTGTGTCGTGTGTACTTTATTTTACCAACAGACATTTGCGTCTTAAAGAAAACATGTTGCTCTGCCGGCTGGCTCTTGTCTTTGGTCTTACGCCCTGGCAGGGAAGTATTAAGTTTGCCTAAGCAGGAAGCTGCTAAGGAAGCGCAGGTGATTTGCCAAATAAGCTGTTGCCAGCGACACCCAAACCCACTCCTTGGCTGTGGACTGGGAAGGGGTGGGAGGGGTAGCCAACTAGCAGCATTGTTGTTTGGCAAATTATGGCATAAATGGCCAAAAGCAAACTCATGTGCTTCGGCAACCATAATTTGAGTCTATACAACAACAGCAACAACAACTACGGCAACAGCAACGGATAATCATATCAAGCGCCCCAAATGTGGCCACATAAAAAGTAAATCTATGCCATTATGTCTTTATCAACTGGCTGTCCGTCCGGGCGACTTGTGCGAACTATTTGCCACACATGTTGCCCCACACGGAGGCCAAAGCCACGCGCTGTGCCAGTTATTAAAAAGAATTTGCCCTGCTGGATCAGCAATTTGGCAGGCGCCGACTTAATGGGCTACAGTGACAACTGTTGTTGTTGTTGCTGCTGCTGCTGCTGCGGGCAATCGGCGCATTATGCCTGACACTTGACAGAGCTTAGGCGTAATTGCCATGACAGCAAAGCGTTAAAGTGTGTTGCAAGTGCCACGTGAATGGACTTAATGGTCAGCAAGTATGAAATTAATGGCTTATTTCGGCTACGGCCTTTGTAATTAGAGTCGAGATTAAAATTGTGTATAAGCGCATTACATTGTCATATGGTTAAGCGGCCTGCATTGAAAATTAATTTCCGCCTCAAAAGTTGCTGCACACATTTGCCCCATTTCCCATTCTCACCTTTGCCCTTTGCCCATTTCCATTTCCATTTCCAGTTTGTATTGCCATTCAGCATGCCAAAAGCTGTATTTCCCCAGCTGAATTCCAGCCCAGCCCAGGCAGCTCTTCAGCTCTTCAGCTGCCGCATATTTATATTCCATTTAAGTTTTTTCATTACGCACCGCAGCCGCTCTGGGGAGCATTTATGTAGGCAGGCCAAGAATTTTGCGTCGCTTGCAATAAGAAGTCATACCAAAGAAGCTGAATATGGCAACAGCAGCCGCAGCAGCCGCAGCAGCAGCAGCAGAACAATTTTCAATTTTCTTTTTCATTTCCGTTGTTAATTTCAGAAAATAACACAAATTTATTTTCGCATTTTTTCAGCGCAATTCCATTGTAGTCGCAGAGGCGCGGCATATTATAATTATTAACTTGCCTGGCTGCAGGTGCGAGAGCCGGGCAGGAGCCGGGAGGCAGCTGCACTCAGTTGCATTTGGTTGCGTTCTTTATGCAAATGCGCATCAAATTAGCCCCGGCTGGCAGTCGTCAAGTTAGCGTCGCCATCGAAGGCTTTGCCTCTCATGCGTTTTATTACATGTGACGCATTCGCTTGCCTTGGCTCCGGCGTAATTGGCCGGGTGGCATGCTGGCTGCCAGCAGCTCCAACTGGTAGCTGGCAGCAATTGGCATGCAAATGTACGACATCGATTAAAATTTTATTACACGCCATGTCGGCTACGGGCCACGCAGAGCATCGCATGCGATGGCAGGGCATGGCATGGCTCTGCATGGGAATGGCAAGGTAAGGCAATAAATCAGGTCGACTTTATAGGTAAACCCAACGAAAATTGTCTGTCGCACGGCGGGACGGCCAGACAGAGCCAGCCGGAGGGACGGCAGCTCTAAGCACATCAAATGTGCGATTTTAAATGCCAAACTCTCGAAGACAACAACAACAACAACAACAACAACAACAATAGTGTATCCAGCATTTGTTGCAGCGCTTCTGCTCCTGCCCTTCGCTGCTGCTCCTACTGCTGCTGCCCTGGCATAGTCCTTGCCAGACACTTGACGGTGACACTCTTAAGGTAATTGAATTGAGTGAAATGTTGTCGTCGTTGCCGTTGTTTCTGCCGTTGCCGTTGCCGTCGCGTCGACGAGACGGAAATTAAGAAGATGCTCCCCACAAGGATAACATCTTGGCAAGGACAGCCATTCAATAGCAGCTTCCCCCTCCTCAGCTCTGTCCGCCTTGTCCGGCTTGGCTAGTCAGCGTCATTATGGACAACATATTTTGCAATATTCCATTTAATTCTATCAGCTGCAGTCGAGCAGGCGGAGGTCATCTCTTTGTGAGCTCGCATTGAATGCAGCTCGGGCTGGCTGAATAGCAGAGCCAAAGCAATCTGAGTCCAGCTTCAAAGGCATTCACCAAAACGAAACTCCATTGACAGCCGCCTTTTGGCTTTGCCAAGAGTTTCTCTCTCACATCCAGATATCTCGATGCAGTGGGAGATTATTAAATAGTTAAAATCAAGGCAGCAGCCAAATCAAATGAATGTATTTTCCGAGCTACCTGGCCAGGTGTGGTCCGGTCGCGGCTGTGGTGTCTACACTGCTGCCGTGTGCCACTGAAAAATGCTCTGCTTATAAATAAAACATGCCAACCGCATGTGAGTTGAAACATGAAACATTTAACCCTCGTCCTGCCCGGCCCCCTCTATATGAAATTGCATGCTTATATGAGAAACCACATAACATTGAAAACATAAAAAAGTGGGGAAAAGTCAAGTCAACAGCGAACGAATAGCAGATATCCTAAAGTCAAACTCTTTATTATAAATCGAAATAATATTTAAATTAATTTATATGTAAACTATATTTATTTGAAATTGATTATTTATTTATAAATTGATATACAATATAAATAATATAAGAGATATAAAACAAGTCATGTTTCATATCCATTAAATTATTATAATATTTTAACTAGTCTCTTCTGTGTCCCATTCAATACATGTCTCTCCTTCTCCCTCTCTTCCTCTATTTTTCTGTCTCTCTCTGTCTCTCTCTTTGTCTGTCTCTTTCTCTCTCTCTACTGACTCCATTGAAATGGCCAATATAATTACTCTCTTCTTATATTACTATATTACTATATAAGTCTCACTTGCTAATGGCTCTCCTTATTTCTCTCTCGTCCACTTTCTCATTTAATATACCAGATCAGCCTAAATATGTTATTGTAAAACAAATAAGAAATTTGAATTTTTAAAATTCGCACAGCTAATATACCTTGTTTGCACGTGGTTTACTTTGGGGGGAGTGACACGCATGGAACAGAGAAAAAAAAAGAACACAGAAATATGCCGAAAGTGGAGCTAGGGAGAGTTTTGGTAGAGGGAGTTGGAGTTGGAGTGGCCCAAGTGGCCCAAGTGGGCGCTGTGGCAGAGGGTATATGTTGGGCATGTGCACCAATTATACAGCTTGTTAAATTTCTTGTACATGCACACACACCCACACACCAAACCAGTCACCCCCCCTGCAGCACACGCACTCTCAGCAGATAACGAGGGGAGCATGTCGCAAATATCCAGAGAAAGATTTTCAATTTCTGTTAATCTGAAACGAGCATACAAGTTCGTCGCCTGAAGCGAGGCAAGAGCAAAGGCAAAAGCAACGGCAAAAGCAGGAGCAGGAGCAGGAGCAAGCGGAAGAGGAAGAGCAAAAGCTGCCAATGCCACTGTTAAGAATGGGGTTTGGGTGGCATTACTCCAATATACATATTCATATATATGTGTACAAACGATTTGTGCATATTGTATGCTCACACACACACACACACATACACAAACACAATGACCGGAAAATGACAAAACAATTTATGCCGCATGCATGGCGAAAATCGAATTTAATTAGAAAATTGCTGCGGCCAGGCGGACTGAACTCTGTACGATTCCAGTATGCACGTACTCTGTATATATGTATATATATAAGCATATGCATGCATGTATGTGTGCATGCATGTGTATTTGCCTCTCTGTATTTGTTCGAGTTGAAGGCAAGTGCTGGCCACATTTCCAATTTGCGCACAAAAATGAAAAATAACTTCAATTTATTTTGACATCAACAAGAAATACAAATACAACAACAAAATGAAATGAAATTAGAGAATCGCATCAAAAGCATACGCCAAAAAATATAATTTTAATGGATTTAGTGGCCCGAGGAAAATGTCAAAAATGCAATGGCATAAAAGTTTCCGGTATGCCAGTCCCTCCAACTGCCCCCACTGCCCCCACTGCTACCACTGCCTTGGCCCCTGCTGTGCCACCCCATGCCTCTGCTTCAGCAAAATGGTCAAAAACTATTGAGCAACTATTTGTGTTGTCACGTGCGTGGGGTTCTTCCAAAGATTTTTGTCCTCTGCGACCCGCAACACCCAAACAATTTCGGCACGTGCCCATGCTGCTCTATCTGGCCGCAGTTCCATTCTTATATGTGTGCGGCATACGTGATTCCATCATACGTGTGCACGAGTGTGTGTGTGTGTGTGTGTGTGTGTGTGCGGTCAGCGCTTGGCCCAAATGCACGTAAATAAAAGACCACAAATTGAAAGGAAATAATGCTCAGCGATTAGCGAAAAGTAATCATAAGTAGCGCTGTCCGAATTACGCTGCTGAATTTACAATTTTCCAGTTACAGAGCTACGGATTTAATGGGCAGCAGCAGCCGCAGGGGCAGGAGCAAGAGCAGAAACTGAAGAAGAAGGAGCAGCAGGAGGTGCAGACGCATTACAATTGTTTGCAGTGAAAAGTTTCTGATGTTGGCCTGTTGGATTAGGTTTCTATAGTTTGTATTTACAATTTACATATGCGTATATAAGTAATGTATATTTAAATGAAATACTTGAGAAAACTTATATGTTGGCTTTTTAAATTCTTTGTGTAACTTCAGAGCTGTCGATGCATACGTGTTATAGTTGTAAGTTTGTGATCTTGATTTCCGCTCATATAAATATGTATGCATACACGACCATCAAGCTCTAATCATATAAGAGGAAGCAGCTCATACGCTCATACAGATAATTAGGCACGTGCCTCGGCCCAGCATGATCGAGCCGATGGCTGGGAGCACGAGCAGACATGTGAGGCATAGAGAGCAAACGAAATGAAATCTCGCTGTAATCTCTTACCTTGGCAAAGGTAAGCTATTATATGTAAATAATTACTCCTCTTAAAATATTAAGGCAAATGCAACTAATTGGCAGTCAGGCGTAGAACGGGCTTGCTTAATATTTATTTATTTGTTTATAATATTATTATTTGTACTTATTTATTACATATATTATTTTATTATTTAATTTTTATATTTATTGTGATTGTGATTGTGCTCAAATATAACTGTAATCATTTAAAATCTAGAACAACTTTTAAAAATGTCAAAGATCTGATATGCCCACGATCAAGATCAGTCATAAAAATATTCTTAGTAATCACGATCAGTTAAGTTGCAAGTTGTGCAGTCGTTTGCAGTCAAGTCACAGGGCGTGCCGTCAGCCACATTACTCTAAATCAAGCTTAAATCACGCCAACTGGCAGAGCCGTCGCACCCGCCTTTAAATAACTAATGCTCGGGGCTTATCGCAAAGGAAACAGCAAAATGCCACAAATATGTTTGACCTTTGTGTGTGGCTAGGTGTGCCTTGCCCTGCCGCATATGTGTCTGTGTGTGTGTGTGTGTGTGTTGTCCGCTAATATAGCTAAGCTCTCATGGCAGCGGAAATTGCTTCGTGCCTTTCACTCCAAATGTTGCAATAAACATCGAAAGCCGTCCGAATGCCAAGCTGGATATGGCCAGAGCCAGGAGTCAGGAGCGTCCACCAGCGGTGGTGACCCAGCGATGCGCAACGTAGTCCATGGAGCAGGCGGCGTGCCGTGCGCCATCGAGCACCGCCGGACTCTGGCTGTGATACAGGGCCGCTCACAATGGGAGCAGAGCACACGGCGGAAGCGCACAATAAATTGCTTATTTATGGCTCAGCTTTTGGCCATAAGGAACACGCTGTTTTTATTGTTTTTAATCAACTCGAAAAGATTTGGCAAAAGCTTATAAAATAGACGCAGTGCACAGCGATGGATGAACATCCGGTTGTTGATGTAGTAAGAGTAGTAGTAGTAGTTGTTGTTGCTATAGCTGTTGTTGTTGTTGTTGCGTCCCTGGTGCTTACGTCGAATACAGCTCGTAGCTCGTAGTTGGCCTTCCCGTCATTCGACAGGAAATAATTTTTTACTTGGCAATTGGCAGGATCGGGATCACAGCACTATTTGGTCGTAATGTTTACCTAAGTAGCCCTTGCCATGCCCAATTTAAATTTATGACGGCCTTTAAGGACGGCCGCTCATGAATATGCCACGAACAGGACGGACAACAATTGGAGCTCCTGCTGCCGGCTGCTCCTGCTGCTGCTGCTGCTCCTGCTGCTGCTGCTGCTGTTAATTTTAGTTTTGTGCTCTAAAAGGCTTGAGCATTTGATGCTTTGTTTTCTATGCAAAGGACGACAGCAGTAGCAGCAGCAGCAGCAGGAGCAGTGGCAAGTGGAGCAGGAGTCGGCAGCAGTGGCAAAAGGGCGTCAAAGGCAACCACTTCTATTGTGTGTGTATAGATGTGTGCACTTTACACATTTAGATATTTTAGTACACACACACACACACACACACATACTTATTTATTTATTTGTGTTGCCTAGCGCAAAGTTGCCCAAAACAAAAGGCATTCAGCAGGCAACTGCAGGACAACAGGCAGCAGGACACCAAGCACAGAGAGAGAGAGAGAGAGGTGGAGCGAGGGAGGGGGAGAGGCAGGTGAATTGTGGTGCAGCAGGCGTGGCTGCTTGAGCAAGCTAATCGCCTTTTTGCTGTGCGTTCGCTCATTTAGCAGAGCTTTTGTTTTTATTTCGCCGGCTTCGGCTCGTAAGTAGTTTTACAATGGAGCAAAAGCATGAAAACTGGAGCCACTCAAATGATTAATTAAAGTGCCGCAGGGCGACTGCTGCTTCTGTCTGTGTCTATGCAAATGATAACAGAAATGAAGTAATTTAACTACTAGAGAAAGCAGCCAGCAGGAGAGGGCGAAGGACGAGCTGTTGCTGTTGATGTTGATGCTGTTGCTGCTGTTGCTGCTGCTGCTGCTGTGTTTATTTGCTTTGCGTTTTCGGCTGTTGTTGTAGCTGGAAGCAATTTACGAAATAATTTAACGCTTAATAAAAGCGCAAATCTAATAAACCTTTGAGCTTTTTGCGGCTGCCGAGCAACTTGCTGCCAACAGCCAACATCAGCCCAAAAGTATGCAGTGCATGTAATTGCATTTTGTTGTTGTTGCTGTTGTTGTTGTTGTTGTTGTTGCTGTTGCTGTTGTGCGTTTCCGGCTGGCCTCGCCTGGCTTGTTGTTGAACATGTATTTTGGTTAATTTAACTTTGCTGAATTATGCACTGCGCTTGTTAGGTGCTGGATGGGCGTGGCGCGCCCGGTTCAGGCTGAGCCTTGTGTGGGCTTTGGCCATTTGCAAATTTAATTTTTGACTAACATAACAGCAATTCCTGTGACTAATTTAGTGCCAATTTTGTTCGCATTATGGTCAATTAGATTATTAATGAAACATTTGTTGTTCAATTATCAGCGAGCGAATACAAATTTTAATTAAAATCCTCTCTGCGTGTGTGTGTGTGTATTTTTTTTCGCTATTGGCGGAAATTACAATTTTCGGCACATTGATTAGCTCATTAGGCCCTGATTAAAAATGCAACAATTAAACGAAAAACTCTAACAAACAAAAAAAAAAAAAATAAACGGCAATAATATTTTAATTACTAAACGCTCGTTTTTAATTGATAAACTTGATAAAAACGGCCTTTGCTGCGGTCATAAAATCGCGCAACTCGCATAAATCGAATATCCTTGGCGAATCGCCCATTAATTTGCGGCTGAGTACACGCAAAAGGCGCGACGGACTCATTAGCGGCCTGCGCCGCATTAACGAGCTGCGCCGCGTTAAATTCCATTCGTTTCAGTCAGTTGCCTCACTCGGCCAGCTGCAGGTGCAAGGCCTGCCACGGCTGCAACAATTTGCGCCGAATTTAACAGACAACCGACATCACAGCAGCAGGAGCAGGAGCAGGAGCAGCAGCAGTAGCGAACGGCGGAAGTGCAGAAATGCAGCTGTTCAAGTATTTTTTTGTGGCCGAAAGCAACAGGAAAAACTCTCTACAGAAATACTCTATAGTTGAGAACGTGCTAAGCAAATTTATGAAAGGCTGGCATGAGTGAGATCTTAGAATAAAAAAATACATATTTTTATTTTAAAATAATATATATATAATGGCTATATTAGTGTTTTTTAATTATAATAATTATACGAGATCTGTATAATATTATAATTCGCTTTTTTTTCTTATTTTATTACATATTAATTTATTCTATTTCTTTATATTGACACTTGCAAAAGTTATGGCAAAAATTACGCCATTAAGCTTTAGCTTACAATGTATATTAAAATTATTCCTGGGCTCTCAGCAATCAGCGCTGCTTCTATTTGATAATTGACCTTTGTCTCAATTGATAAGTTTTGTAAGAGATTTATATTTGTAAATAGATTACGGCCATTCCTTCCATTTTCAGTCTATTCCTTGCATGTGTGTTTCTTCTCAGCGCGCATCGACTTGATCAAGCTTTGCCCATGCTCGCGGTTGGATCATATGAGTCATCTACTGTCGTTAATCGATATATCTGTCAATTCTCATATACGACTATTTAATTGGGTGATGGGTGAGCAGCATATCAGTTGCTTAAAGGACCAAAAACAATATTATATATATACAAATTTATTTATAAATATTTTTAATAAATTAATAAACCAATTAACTACGCAATTTTTATAAGAATATTTCGTCTTCATTGCTGTCCAGTTAATTGTATCCTTAGAATATATCTGCTTTCGATTCTGTCTTTTCTCAGGCAATAAGTGACATATTCTCCGCTCAATTATTATAAGACTGCTCCTGAGTTTACAAACAGTTTATATTAGACATATGAGTTGCTGCATTATATGCAAGGTAAGCGAAAGCGAAGCGTAGACAAAATGAAGACATTAGAGTCAGAAGATGCAGAAGCTGAAGACTATAAATGCTTACCATTAAATATGGTAAATATGTTTCAGTTTTGTTGTCTATAAATATGACGAATCGAATTTAAAGATAATCGAGATTTTATGGCTTAATTCAACAACCTACCCCCAATACCACATGACAGCCTTCTACCTATTGTCGCTGTCTTAGGAGTTGTATCCTTCCAGAGTTAAGTGTATAGAAATCAGAACACGAAACAAGGACTGCCCACATTGTGTCCACTTTTGGGCAGTGGCAACAATGCGCATATCCTGTGAGCGCTGCTCGCTGCTCGCTGCTGCTGCTGCTGCTGCACGTTTTTGTCTAATGGCTTCCGGCGCACTCACACACACTCACACACACTCGCACACACATAAATCCACACACACGCACTTCACGCACGACTGCTTAGCGCCGCGAATCTTTGTTTTCTGCAGTAACTGCGCGCATATCCGTTTTCATTTTTTGCCCAATTTTTTGTTGTTTTTTGGTTTTTGTTTTTGAGTAGTTGCTGCTGTTGCAGCTTGACTTGTTGTGTGGCGTTGACGGCCTTTCAGATTTTTCCAACTTTTGCACATTGGCATCCGAGTTTTGTTCTCTTTCCAGCCATTGTCCAAGGCTGGCATGGACTTGGGCATGGGCATGGGCTTGGGGTTGAGGTCAAAGTAGCCGCACTCAGCACAGACAATAAGAGTATTTCAAGCTTTTCCCATTTGCGCCGCCTGAAACACTGGCGCCCGGCTTTGTTTTGCAAACTGCATGTGCAGCTCTGTCCATCAGTGTTACAATTAAGCGCAGATGACCGAGGGCCATCACCATGGTGGGCAGCGATGGGCTTCCTTTTGATCTTCGCTTCCTTTTGTAGTTACATTCGCTTTTTATTATTGTTTTTCATTTGTTGCAGTTGTTGTTGCTGTTGCTGCTGCTGTTGTTGCTTTCATGAAAGTTTGGTTTTTGAACTTTGCCGGTTGGCTGGCATTTCCCAACTGTCACAGCATGCAGTGCAGTTGGACACTTAAAGGTCCAACTGTCTCAAGTGGCCAATGGGAAGCGCCATAGTTCATATTTGGACTGGCCTCAAGCGAAGTGTGCGATTAGCCAACAGCTTTCTATAATGCCTTTTCAACTCAACCAAATATTTTGCCATTTATTTTTTATCTGATTAAATATGTAATTATCATTATATGTTAATAAACATGTGTTTTAAAAATTTCATTTTTATTATTATTTTTTTTTTATTATTATTTTTTTATAACTATTTTTGATAATTTTTTTTTTATATGTATGTATGTATATATATTTTTATTTTTATTAATTTCTTATTTTTTTATATTTTTTTTTTATTTTTTTATATTTTTTTTTTCACTTCTTTTTTATAATTATTTTTGATAATTCGTTATATATATATGTATATATATTAATCTCTCTCTCACTCTCTCTCTCCCTCTCTCTCTCTCTCTCTCTCTCTCTCTCTCTCTCTCTCTCTCTCTCTCTCTCTCTATCTCTGTCTTTGCCTTCCCAAGCGCTCTCCCTCCATGCACCCAACGATTATTCATGCAAAATGATTGCGTTTTCATTATTATTTGAGAGAATTGTATGATGCTTATTTCGCAAAGCAAGTGCCTCCACACTTACACTCCAAATATTCTACCTCCGAGTCATATACTCTTTTAGTCTCCTTAGACTTTGCATCAATGTCACTCAACACATTTTCAGCATTGTAAATTCAAACACCGCTTTTTATGATATTCATGCAGCTCTCTAGAGGGCTTCGGTATGAGTAGAGCTTGTTGTTTGCTATTGTAACAGGTCAATATAAGTGCCTGCACTTTCTTTTCTTTTCTGATGACATCATCATTGGAAGCAATGCATTGTAATGATCCGTAATGCTCTCTCCTTATACCAGGAGAGAAAAGTTATCTAATGCTATTGCAGCTTGAAGCTAGAAGTATATGCCAGTACATAATATATGTAATACAAGAAAAATGTTATACTAGAAATAAATATATCAGTCTTTCACACAAGGTTCTGGAAGAAATGATAATGATAATGATGATAATAATGATTTGTATAACAAGCTATGACCACATGGAATAATATGATAATATGACTTTTGAATGAGCATTAAGCAGTGTGTTAAGCCCGTTTGCTTTATTTTGTCTAGCTGTTTGTTTGCATATTCCGGAAAAGTTGTAATGCAAGCTGCAGCCAGTACCCGAAGTACCTGCTGTCCACGTTGAGGGTGGGACGTCGCGACGTCTGTAAATTACTTAAAATTTATGCATTAAAAAATGGTCGACGAGCTGTCGCATTTAATCAATTTTATTGCTATGCAGCAATCATAAAAGCAGAACAAAGCTGCTTGCGCCTTTTCCTCTTGTCTCGACTTTTCTTCTTCTTCTTTTTCTTTTTTTTGTTTTTTTGCTTTTCGCTTTTGACAGTCTGCATTATGATTTCCTTTTGTTTTTTATTACGTTTGCTGCTTTTGTTGTTTAAAAATGTAAATTTATACATAGCTTTGCCTTATGGCAACGGCAACTGGCAGCTCACCCAAAAAAAAAGGAACAGAAAAGGAGAGAGTGAGAGAGATGGACATTTGCCTGATTTATGCGCCAGTTGATGACGCCTCAATGGAGCGCCAAGCAGAGCCATAATCAATTAGCAAACGCCGGCCTCACGAGTGCCGCTGGCCTTTGTCCCAGAGTCGAGACACTCGTAGACACATTAACTATAAATTCATGTTAATTTACCGCCAAACATGGCTCTGGGCTAGACAAGTGAGGGCCATAAAGCAGCCACCTCACGGCCCGGTTAGGCGGCACGTGCAATTGCATAAGTTTATCCACAATACGAGCAGGAGGAGAGGCCGAAAGAAACGCCAGCGAGAAGTCAGGGAGCCAGATAAGGGGCGTCGAGTGCTTAACGGCCAAGATAAACGGCGCATGGGGCACAAATAATGTCTGGAGATGAAATTAAGCCGCAAAAGTAAATCACAGCACGCGATGCGCACGAAATGTAAATAAGCCAGGAGCAGCAGCAGCTGGAGCAGGAGCAGGAGCAGGAAGAGGCGCAGCTGTAGCGGCTTCAAGATGATCACACAATGTTTGCTGATGATGATGATGAGCAGCGCTCAATAATTTAGAGAGAAACTGCAGCACCCACGAGCCACGAGCCAAGAGCCATGAGCCATGAGCCACGAGACCTCGGGCACACCTTGGGCGGGCGCATCACAAATATTTATGGGCCGACACAACAGCGGGCAACAGGCTGGGGCTGGGTAGATTGTAGGTAGCTGAAACTTTAGTGATTATTACTAACGTGGTTACGTGACTGTTTTGGAAAGTGCCGGAAAATGCGGCACACTAGCTCTGGAGCAGGAGTCGGCGATGCTGCTGCTGCTGGTGCTGCGTCGCCCTCGAGCCATTCAGCCGCTGCTACATTATTAACAAGTTTGTGAACTGGCTCTGATTTCTGATTTCTGTCTGCTGCGGCCGCCATAAAAATAAATCCACTGGCCAGCGAACAAATTTGAGGGCAGCCCATCGGAATTCAAGTCAATTATTTATGAAGTTCGCGCTGGGCGAAAGGAATTTAATGTGAAATTGCTGTAAAGTGCCATCAACGCTATCAGCGCGGCATTTAACACTAATTCATAATAAGATGTCGTTGACAGTTAACCCATGCACGTGGCCTGACAATGAAATCCCTTTCTCGCACTCTCTCTCTCTCTCTGGCTCTTTCTCCTGGCACTTGTTGTTTAAAGTGACGAAGGCAACCGCCAGCATGTTCAAACTTTTCGCATTCTTTTTCTCTTGGCCTTTTCTAACGCTTGCAAACATTGGACGAGTCTAAAGCTTTCCTTTCTTTCTTTTTTTGGCTGCTCCTTTTTTTTTATTTTTTGGTTTTTTATTATTTTGTGGTTACTTGGGTTTTGTCCTTTTGGGTTCGTCGCGAACGCTCCACTTATGCTCACTCTGGACGCGTGTTTTATGTTGTCTGTGTCTCTGTCTATGTCTCTGTCTCTGTGTCCGTGGGCTGCTTCATTTTGGTTAGTTGCTGTCGCCCTCGGCAACCTCTACTAACCGCAGCTATTTTATTTTTTTGCCTTTTTTTTGTACTCTTTGCCAGGCGGAAAGCTGTCATAAGCAGATAAGCTGCTGCAATAAGCCTGAGCTGGGATATATTTGCACTGATTTACGAGATTCATTTTTGCATATGGTAATCGCAAGGGATACGTATGTATACGTACCTTGGCCGGGACCAAAGAGCCAACAGCGGATCGTTCAACGAACTTGCAGAAGTTGCGAAAGTGTTGCACAGCTTGTTCTACCCATCAAAGGCACTTGAAATTAACAGCCAAGATATGTGTCGGGATGGTTAGGAATTTTATTGCAAGTGTAAGTATTATATTTGCAATAGTTTCAAAGATTTCATGTGCATAACAAGCTGGAAGTGCTATGTACAATCTATTGCGACTGTAAAGCCTGCCGATTAGACGACTGACTGAGGAGGAGCGTAAAGCATTTTAATTGAGTTGGAGTTCGCCAGGACTCTAGGTCTCATAACTCAATAAGACCTAAAGCGGAAAACAACATTTAACCTAAGCATATAGACGTCGAGTCACATATCTCCGTATCAGCATTTCATATTTGCTCGGCTCACTTGCTTAAAGGTCGAGCAGTGAAAAGTCTCACGCCAAGATCACACTTATTCAATTCATTTTCGTTAGAATAGAATAGAATGTAGACATTGACATTGTGGGTATTCCCTAAGTTATCGTCTTCAACGAGCGGACTAGTCCAGCAACATTTGAGTAAGAAACATATCTCATGATTTTATTTATATTTTGCATATGTTTATGCACTTGTAGGTGGCGACTTTTACTATAGTTTTGTTATCCGTGTATAAAAGGATTTTAGCTGAGGTAACAGAAATTAAAATTCAATGAAACAATAAGTTAAATGCAGTGGATATATCATCTTGAGTAATTTTCTCCTTTTTATGTACCCAGTGTGAAAATTTGTTTTTATCTCAGATCATTTTTTTCATATTAAAAGTTAAAGCGTTAAAAGGTAGGGCTAAAGTTAAAGCAAAGACTAAGGCTAGGGCCAGGAGTAGGGCCAGGAGTAGTGCTAGGGGAAAGGATACGGCTGATGCCACGGCAAAAGCTAGGGCTAGGGTTAGAGCTAAGTCTAGGGCTATTGCTAAAGCTCGAGCTAGAGCTGGAGCTTGGCATAAGTTGAGCAATGGGACTTCCTTTCACTTAATATTTATAGTACACTTCAACAGTTGCTTAGGAAACTATCATATTATTCACTAATTTTCAATATTTCAATATTCAATGAATTAATCACTTCAGTTGTGCAATATTTTTGCTTTTGGCTTTATGCTGCGTCCCCGATATTGCCTTGGAGCCAAAAACTGAAATTTAGATTTAATACAAAAGCAATTTTGTCATTGTGGAGCGAACCCCTGCCAGTCCCCCGAGCCATAGATAGAAGCTGCTTCGACTGCATGGAGTCGAGCATGAAATTTAATCAACAAAGTGCAGCAGCGCTCTTTTTTTGTGAGCTCTGCTCAATTTTGTTGCTGTTGTTGTTGCAGTGCTTATTGTGGCAAGGAAGCTTAAAATATGTGTCGCCCGCGTGCCCGTCTTTAATGCGGTACAGCGTGCTCGCAGCCAGAGCGAATATTGTGCAAACATATTTGTTGTACGCCAATTTATTTATTAATTTTGCGCTTTGCTTTTGTTTTTGCTTTTGTTTTTCGGTTGTTGGTTTTTTATGCAGCCAGAGCGCGTTCCGATTTGGCACAAACACTTCTGGCGCCACAATGGAGCTGCTTGCTTTGGATACGCTGCTGTTTGCCAATTAAATTGGATTAAAAATTCCATTTTCTTACAAAAGCGCATATACGAGTCGCTGTTTGTTTGGGCCAAATGCGTCAAACCGTTTGCCGCTTGCCGTTTGCCGAATTGGCCGCTCATTTCATATCCTGGGGCGGCAGCGCAGCCAAATAGCCCGGCTACGTGCTCGGCCTTGGCCAGCATCGCATTCAAATCAAATATCGAGCTGCAAAAATTGGCTATGCGGGCTAATCAAAACTGTGCAAATTGCGTTTTTAGCATGCGGAAAAGCAAACCAGCTGGAGCGAGTGGAGCAAGTGGAGGGAGTGCACCAAATGGTACTCGAACGTGAATGATTTTTACATGCCGCATGCCGCATGCCACATGTCTTCTGTAGCACTTTCGCTGCAGCCGCTGCGGGACTCCTTCATATGCGAAAATTTGTTGGCTCCAAGAAGCGCGCAGTCGGGTCAGAAAAATGGCTGGCATTGTTGTTGTTGGCAACAATTTTTGCCAAGTGGATGCCCAGGTTTCTCGTGAAGCTCTGGCCATGTGCACAGCACATACATACATACATATTTGTATGCGTGTGTGTGTGAGTGTGTGTGTGTGTGCTGTGTTGAGTTTTGTTGGTTTTTAATTAACTTTTGGCTGCAGGATACAACATATTGTGAAAATTAACGCTCCCACACACACACACACACACGCATACACACATATACACACACATGCACATATATACTTCCTTACATGCACAAATATGGGCTGGGGCAAACACAAACAATTGCGTTTGTGTGCGTGTGAAAATTGTTGGCTATTTTGCTGCATGCGCCACACACACACACACACCGCCCCTAGCCCCACGCCCCACGCCCCTTTCTGCCGGCAACTGCAGCTAGCTGAAAGGTTAAAGATTGCAGAACAAATCAGGAATCGTTTCAGAACTTTGCAGCACATTGCGTTCTCGACGGCCCTTGATTAAATGGCTTTATCAAAACATGAGCCGAAATTAGATTTTCTTATATTGCCCAAATTCTCCAACAAATACTGGTTAAATAAGAGGCAAATGCAATTGTGCATCCCAAACTCTTGCATCTGCCAATTTCTCAGTTTTCACATGAAAATGCAAATTAAAGAAAAATAAAAAGGCTAATACGATTTGAATATGAAATTTATGTGTGGTGCTTGCTGCTAGTTTGCAGTCAGGAGAATCATATTGGATGAACTAACCTACTCTGAGTTGTATTACTCTATAAGGTTTGCATACGGCTGCCAATTGAATTTGAAGCAGAATTTATCTGGGTGGAATTGCAGGACTAGGTAGGATATACTCTGAGCTTTGCAATGAGCTGATGCATTAGGACACATTTGGGATGTTTTCTATCCTGTGCTGTACTCAAGCCGCAAAAATGAAATGATATTAAATAGATTCTTGTTATCGATACAAGGAAAATGGGATGAGTAATCGAAAAGGAATTTGTCATACTGCATAAAATATTTGAGTATTCAAGTACAGAAAACCTAGTAAATCCGATATCCATGGCCATTATGGTATTCCAAATATGACTAAAATTCGAAATAAAATAAAAACTAAAAATATATAAAATATAGGAAAATATAAATATATGTATTACATTATATACAATATATAAAATTATACATTTTTACTGCATAAAATACGTAGAAGATGTCCATAGCTTTTATAGCTCTAAATCTCTACTTTTTGGGCCCCGCCATCAGAGCATTTATACAGACGGAAAGACAGGAGGACGGACATATTTTATAACGTCAGTCATATCTCTACCTCTTTATAATACAAACCTAACATACCTTGCAATTCTATTTCTTAGGGTTATACAAGCTGATGCCTAGAATTAAATAGATTGGGTTTATCTCAAATTTTGCCAGTCGTAATCAAAACTTGCAGCACGCTGCAATTACATGAAACATTCAATGTCCAGCAACATGCAACAACAACAACAGCAACAACAACAGCAACATGAACAGCCGCAAATGATGCAACAAGCATCCACTTCAATCTGACAGAGGGGCGACCAAATGATGAACGACGACACGCGCCTGTAGGCGTCTGGTCATTATTGTGGTTCCACGGGTCGTATGCGCAATTGGAGCTGTGTAAAATATTTGAATATATAACAAATTGTGAAAAAAAGGGAAAATAAAAAGAAAAGAAAATAAATGAAATCGTATTCAATGGGCTACATATCATACGCTGATTTCCTGCGGTCCTTTAACTGAAATAGTTTAGTTTGGTGGATTGCTTTTACCACGCACACACACACACACACGCAAACATTCGTTGGCTATTTTCATATTTCATTTCATTCTCCTTCCTTTTTTTTTACAATTTCATGAAAATTTTTGCAATTTTACATTTTTGTATTTGCGAGCAAACAAAATATTTATATTACTTATTGTTCTTGTTGCGCAGCGGGTTAATTGTTGTTTTCATTTCTATTTTTATGTTTGTGCTGCTTGTTGTTGCTGTTGCTGTGTTGTTGTTTTTATTTGAACAAAAGTTAATTAATTGAGTTGTGCAAAGTTTTGGCCATAACATAAATTCAAATTTTAGTGCACAGCTGCAAGGGCTCCGTTGTTATACTGTGCACGGCTGAGGGTATGCTGCCTGATGAATGAGCTTTGTATTGAATTAAATAATTGACTACATTGATGATTGAAAATATTGCAAAGAAATTGAAGGGCATCAAGAGTTTTTGGTGTAGCCCAATCTCATTTGAAGAACTATTTGTGAGGCAATAATAAATGCTTTTTATTTTGTATATTAATTCGACTTTAGCCAACAAAGGTAGCATTATACATATCGTAATTATATTATATTCCATAATCCAATGTAGATTCAGAAGTCAGCTCGAAGCATATATGACAGCTCGCCTTGCTCGGCCTTCAACAGCTCGACTTAAACACCTTGGCCAGTATATTCATTTGCACAGTGGCTGTTGGTGTTTATAAATTGCATTTACCTTGCCTCTTGCCGCTGCACCAGCGCACCACTGTGGCCGCTGTAGTTAAACTAAACTGCAACAGCAACTGCAGTCATTCAGGGCCACTTGATTGCCGGCGCTGGGCCATAGATTTGCGCGTCGAAAGTTTAAGGGTCTGGGCTGGGCTGGGCTGGGCCACGAGTTATGGGCATTGTGGAAAAAGAGAGTGGGAGGAGGGGGGAAAGGGCGTGAAAAGAGAGCGGGGTGCCAGCGCAAGTTCTTCAAATTGCGCAAACAAATTTATGTTAACCACATAATCATTGCGCTAGCTGCAGCGGCGTCAGGCTCACAGGCAATTGGCGAATCGCTCATACGCCACGTGTGCTCAACGAGTGTGTGTGTGTGTGTGCGTGTGTGTGTGTTTGTTGCAACTGTCGCACTTGCAACTTATCAAGCGGAATCTTTATTTATCGCTTTCAATAAGTTGACGCAAAACGGCTGGCAGAGCAGCGCAGATTGAGCATGGAGCGTGGGGGGTATGAGGCGTGAGCCTGAGGCACGCAAAGCCCATTAAAGGCATTACGCGGCTGCCATTTTTCTTGAGCCGCGTCCCACGGCTGCCCACCCCTCCATCAGCTACGTTTTGCCTTTAGCCGTTTTTTCCTGTTGTTCATTCGCTTCTTCTTCTTCTTCTTGTTTTTTTGCGGCAAATTAAAAACGATAAATTTGCACTGCACATGTGAGGAGTGCACCAGCAGCAGCAGACACGGCCATAGACAAATCCGTATGCATCAAGCAGCAGCTCGAGCACCATCCAGAGCCGAGCAATGCTGACAAACTCATTTTGGCGTTGCTGCTGCTCCTGCTGCTCCTGTGGGCAGGACTCTGCTGCCAGCCAAACAAATAGCCAAATAAAAGCTTTGCTTCGCCAGCTGCTGTTGCTACTGCTGTTGTTGTTGTTGTTGTTGTTGTAATTCTTGTTGTTGCTCTGCTTACAGCATTGCGCGCGACAAATTTTTAAGTCATGGCTGCACAATAACAATAAAACAAACGACGCGCGCGCGCCGCAACAAAATATTCTTGAGCCCCTTTTCGGCTGACCAGAGGCCATCAACAACAACAACAACAACAACAATAATACTACGGGCAGCCAACCGGGCCCGGTGGCCATGGCCAGTGGTCAACGTTCACCGCATACAAGAAATAAATTCGCGACGCTTTTCGACGACAAGTGCCACATAAATTCTAAATGCATTTTCCGGGCTGCCCGGCATGCCGGCCTTTCACACATGCATGTGTATTACACACACACACACTCACACACACACACATTTGACTATATCTATATTGTGGCTTAAGACCCGTTGGCTTTGAGCGCGCCTTTGGTGGCATTTCAATTGCAAAAATGCTGCTGCTGTGAAACAATTGCGACATTTCTCTTCTGGAATTCAAATAAAATAATTTGCGGTTTGCATACGATAAATCAATGGAGTTGTTATTAAAATTGCACTTACATTTCAGCTGAAAGAATGCACAGCAATTGGTTGGGGCTGCTAAGCACCCAAAACGGCTTCTGCTGCCCGAACAGAAGTAGATTTAGTCAAGCTGAACTTTCAGGAATTGGGATAAACTTATTCAGGGCACAAGGCCCTTGGCTGACAATCGAGGCTGCATCAAAGGGGCTGCAGCTAGCTGTAAAAGTCAGTTCCAAGTATTCATAAATTCATAAAAAAAAAATGAAGAGCTTAAAAGTACTTTTATAAATAAAATGGAAATGAGAACAAGAAAGAATTAAAACAATTTTTGAACAAAAGAAATAATGAGCAAAAGCAGACAGAATATTTAGAATAATCTTATTTTAGAGTTTTTACTTAAAATTTCAAATATATTTTATATATATTTTATTTTATTTTTTAGGCTTCATTATTCTGCGACAGCCCATATACCCACATTTAATATTTTAATGAGTTTATTTTATAGTGAAACTAACTAAAATCGTAGAAGAATTTCAAGATATGGTAAATCATAGAGTATGTAAATTATATTTAATTTATTCTAGTCTAATATTTTATATAATATTTAATAATTTGATCTACAAATATTTCAAATATTGTTTCATATTTATAAGAATTATATATTATTCTCATATCCCATGCAAACTCACATTCACATAACTCACACTGCAAAACGATTACGAAAACTTGTTCATAGAATCTATTCCCAAGGATTGTTTGATAATTCCTCTAGTTGGCTTTAGCCAGCGCGCAAATATTGATGTATAAAAGCCCGGCTTATGGGCAGAGATTTAGGAAAAGCCCAAAACCAATACATATATCTATATATGTATTTATGTATTTGTAAAAAAGTAACCCAAATGCGTTGCCAACAATGCAATAACAACATAAAGCGCTACAACAACAACAAACAAGCAAACAAAAAAAAAAAAAAATAAAAGGGAAACATGGGGGCAAACAAGGCAATTACAAAGTGCCAAAATGGCACAAGCCATAACAGCGACGATTGCTGGCTGCTGCCCGTCGTCGCTCCCTGCCCGCCAACTCATGCCCACTTGCCCCTTGGCTTGACAATGCCAAAAACAAATAGCCAAAGCTATTTCCATGTATTTATCCATGGTCGTTGCTCGGTACACATATGCATGCCCGGCGATCCCAAGGACCCCCCCTCGAATGCTGCTGCGGCTTTGCAACTGGCAAACTGTCATCAATTTGGCGTATGTGTGTGTGTGTGTGTGTGTGCGTGTGTGTGTGTGTGGCGTTTTGCCAATGGCCATATTGTCAATATGTATTGAAACTCACTCAAGCTATTAATGCTGAAAGCTTTTACGGCCACTTCAGGCAGCAGGCAGGAGGCGGCTGGCAGGAGGCGGCTGGCAGGAGGTGGCATGGCAACTGGGTGACCGCAGGCGGCAGCAGCTGGTGTCAAATTCAAAAGTGGCTTGCTTTATATATGTTCGTTATTTTATTTGTATTAGTTTTTTGTGGATGCAACTAGCGAAACCCTTAGCCAAAATATAAACATGAACTTTCGGCGTGAAATATGAGCCAGGCGCATGTATTTCATGAGGTGCGACAGCGAGCACGGAGTGGAGTGGAATGGAGTGGACTTCAATCTTAAAGTCTGTCTGGCTGGGAGCAAAGTTGTTAGACGCACGAATTTGTAGATAAGAGCCAAAACGACAGGATCTGTCTGCACAGGACGCACAGCTGGACAAAGTGAGCGGAAAAACTACGTTTAGCGGCGCGGCCAGACATGCAAAGAGCGACGAGCGAGAGAGAGAGAGAGGGACCCAGTGAGAGTGGGAGTGGGACAATCGTCGGGCAGGTCTACAATTGCGAACTTAACGTGTCAATGGCAATTTCATGGCGGCCAACTGGAAGAGGGGCGGGCCAGAGCGGCCAACAGCTGAATACACAGAGTCTCACAGAGCCGGCGATAAAGGGCACGAATTGAAAGCAAATTGTTGGGGCAAGCCAAGTGTCTGGGAAAAGTTCTTCAAAAAGTTTCACTTTAACTTGAACAATTGACTTTTTTTCTGTGATCCCAATGATTGCTGTTGCTGGTTGTCCTATGCCCGCGGCCACACTCACACCCACACCCACACCAGCACCCACTTGACTTGCGGCCAACTGCTTCAACAATTTTTATATATATATCTACATCTTGGCACAATTGAAACATGGCAGCGTTTCTTGGTATTGAAAGGTTTGCAGTCAAGTTATTGTTATTGTTATGGGTCTTGTTGCTATTGTTGTTGGTGTTGGCGTAGCAAATCGACGTCTTCAACACCCAGAGAGAAAGACAGAGACAGCGAGAGAGAGAGAGGGAGAGAGATACGATTGCTGCTCATGAAACTGTAAGCGCAAAAGTTTGCTTTACTTTTGTGTCACGCTCAGCTGCCTGCCCCCGCCTCCTGCCAGCAGCGAGCTGAAGCGGGCCGCTGATGGCAAGGAAACCGAAGGGAAAATTGAAAATGCTCATAATTTGGCTGTAAAAGATTTCAATCGTGAATCGTGAAAGTTTACGCTGCTGCTCCGAGTTTATTTCTACTGATTTTACAATTGATTTTAATATAGATGCCGACAAGCACAAAGAAAGATAGCGCAAACAGCGAGAGAAACCTGACAGAAGGGACGCCAAAAGAAATTTGGGAATGTTTAAGTGGCAAAAAGTTGTAAATATCTTGCCGATTCAATCGTGCAACTAATTGAAATTCGCTAATGAAATTGTTGGGAAAATACAAATTAATTCTTTTATTTATTTCCATTTCCATTTTGCTTTCAGCCGAATTCGTGGAAGGACTTGGCTTTTTAAATTTCTTTGACTTGTTGACATAGAGAACTGTTATTATGGGCCATTTCGAGGAAATTGTTGAAAGCCTAATGTGCAATTTACTGAAATTAACCAAACTTTAATAAAAATGGTTTTGGTTTTTTTTTTGAGAAAGAAATTTATTTATTTAAAATTGTATATTTATATATATTTTACTCTATAAATTAAGAGAGTATAAATACTAAAGAGCTGTCGCAAATTGTAATAGAAATTATAGATATAAAATAATTTTAATAAATATAATATTGCCCATATAACAAAGCTAATTCAAGGAAATGGTAATGGAAAGTGGTAAAGGCATTAATACAACAAAAAATACCCAAACGACTTTATTTATTATTTTATTCATATGTTATGTTGATTCTAAATTTACCAAAAATTAAAAAAAAAACCCTTGCTCAACTAAAATAATTTAATATTATTTTAATAATTATACAAAATTAAAATTCAATATATTTAATTAACAACCATCTCATCCGACAAAAAACATATTATTACTAGACAAAATATCAAACCAACTAAATCTACCTGTAACCCAGGCACAGATACAACTGTCATGCATATAAGGGCAAAGCTCGACTAAAGCCTGTGCAAAGAGCCGAAAGCTGAAGCATGAGTCGGCTGCCACACACACACACACACACACACACACACACACACACACACATGTCAAGCAGTCAGACAAATCTCGGCAATGAAATGAAGAGCCCGTGAGACTCGCAGCTGGCATGGGCTGTGGGCTATGGACTGTGGCATGGCCTGGGGGGGGGTTAGAGAGTCGTGACAGTCGCGCTTAACTCCCGCCAAATGCTCTGATTAGCCCGAATTCTTGCTTGGCTCGGCACTGAAGTGGTTGTCAATGGGCGTGGCCCGCACTCGCTGCAAGCGGTGCCTGCCGATGAGGTCGAGTTTCAAACAATAACAAACGAGATTTTAGGGATTTATGATGTCGCTGGCAGCGAGGAATGCGTCGAATGCTGGGCGAAGCGGTTTAGGTATTTGGGGTTCCTGCTACGCTTTGGCTGTCTGCTGGAGGCCTTTTGTATTGTCAGATTTCAAAACTCGACAATTCTCTCGATTTGTTTGCGCTTTGTTTGTCGTTGCCTCTGCATACAGACAATCAAATGTTCGCCGTCACTCATACGCCACGTTGCCCAGCTCGTTAGCTGGTTAGCCGGTTTGCTAGTTGCCATTGTTGTTGCTGCTGCTGCTGCTGCTGTTGTTGTTGTTGTTATTATTGTTGTACCAGTCAGGCCCGCCCGCCCGCTTGTAACAATATTTATTCATGTTAATTAAATTGTGTGAATATCACAATTTTCCATATGACTGCGCCCATTTATTGTCTTTCAATTTGCGGCTAGGGCTCGTCCATCCCGTTGCCCTGCTGTGCGCTCTCCTCAACTATCTGAATGTGTGTGGGTGGCATTCATAGAGTATGCTAGCTGAAATCTGTTCATATTCCATGAATATCCTCAGCCAATTGAGTGTTTTTTCCATGGTTGAACTTAAGCAATAATTTGATTCGTATTCGTATACAAAGTCAATTAGTTGCTCCAGCTGATGTGGCTTAGGGGCTGCACTTATTGTGGCTTACCTAGTCATCGCGCGGGCTTTCATTAGCTGTGTAGCTGTGCAATTTGGCTCAGTTGGCCTCGGTTTTCTGATTGTTATCCTTGAGGTCTCCGAAGGCGCAACGCATGCAAAAATAACCAATAATTTCTTTTCAATTTCCATGCCGCAAATTGCCGCACGGAAGCCAAGTCCAGCAGCAGGCCAGCTTGGAGATTTGCAAGCCTCCACGTTGCCGCAGCTGACACAATAATTTGAAAGCAATTTCAAGCGCCAAATGTCCCCAGTCAGTGTCTGCCATTGTAAAAATTGTCAAATTCGCACTTTGGACAGCTGCAGTTGGGCCAGAGGGGAACGGAGGGGCACGAGGTGGTGGTGCGAGTGACAATGGTAACCGGAACAGGGACACATAATACAATTTTCGGCACACTGCAATAATATTTCAATATGTAATTTGGCAAATTCTACTTTGGCCCAGCTCAACAAGAGCATGGAACGGCAGTTTGAGTATGTGTGACTCGACAGTGACTGTGACTGTGAGTGTGACTGTGTGAGTGTGAGTGTGGGAGTGTGGCTTTGGCTGCGATAATTTCCCCCAAGAACAGAGCATTAACACGAGACGCAGTTGGCCGATGGCCAGTTCTGGAGCTGAGTGCTCAGAGAGTTGAAGGGTGGCAATATGAAAAGATGAAAGCGGATGAGGGGGATGAGGATGGGATGAGGGGAGAGCAGTGTCGCATCGCGTTTAGTTGGCAATGCGTTTGCCATATTTGCATGCGCAAGTAAAAAGGTTTCTTGCTGCAGGCAAATTGATCCCAAGTCCCTGGCTTATGAAGGACACAAACTCAACTGCAACACTCATTGTGGGTGTGGCATAACGGGCCAGTGTGGCATATAATAAACGTTGCTGCACAAAATACAAAAAAAAGAAGAGCAGGAAAACAACGGCTACCAACTTCAAGAAGGAACCGACGACGGCGACACAAAAAGCCAACTCTCAAAGGACCTGTGACAGGATAATGCATGCTTGCATTTTAGATGACAATAATGTATTTTTGTTTTAAGGGTAATTTTGCAAAATGCTTTTTCCGCTGCTGCTGCTGCAACCATCTCCCTCTCTGTCTCTCTCTCTATCTCGGCTCCCTTTCACTTTCTCCTCGTACCCCTCGCTATTTGTCTCTTTATTTCATCTCTGTAGACTTTGGGGAATTTCATTATAAAATAAATATACAAAAAGTTTTCCTATTTCACCGAAAACACACAAAAGATATGGAGAAGAAAAAATGCAAGGCGAGACGAGTGCTTAAGCTGCTTAAGCTGCGCCATGGCTCAACTACCAAAGCAGGCAAAGTGCCATTAAATGTCGCGTATTTTATGTGCATGGCCGAAACACGCGCATTCAGACAACTATTCAAAATATGAATTAAATTCACGGTGCGATAGGTTGACTGACAGATTGAGGGCGTGGCTGGAGGGGGCTGGTAGAGGGAGGGGTGGTTCAAAGTACTTGAAACTCTGCAGTTAATTAAACTCGCGTTTAAGTCGCGTTCAGTTTGCAAAAGTTGCGTCGTCGCTGTTGAAAGGCAACAAACATATTTTTTATGCGTTCTACATTTTTTATGGCCCAATAATTTTTCAATTAGAGCAGCTGCCATTCTGCCGAGCAATAAATGAAATGCTGCATTGGCCTCCACAGCGCAGTCTTCACTGTGCTCCAAATTAACAGACATTTAGTGCCAGACGGCGGAGTGGAGCGGAGCGGCGTTGACTGCAAGTATTTGTAAATTATGTTAATGACAGCACATTGACTTTATTATGGCCATAGTCGCGGCTGAAGATGCCGCCCGGATAGATGTGAGGGGCTGGGAACGAGGCAAATTTAGCAGCCAAGTTGAAGAGTTAAACACGGCTCAGCTCAGCGAGCAAACACAAAACTAAGATCTTGGCCATTTGACTTCAATAGGGCGTTTAAGTAAACTAAATGATTCTACGCTGGGCAAACGAAACTAGAATAAAGTTTATGGATCATAAAAATAGTTATATTATCATATATAAAATAATAACATTTAAGTAAGGAAAATATTGATGGAGTGAAAAGCGAGCATTGCTCTCTGGTTATATGTAATATATATGTGGCTATAGGTAATCTATATAATGATATATAGTGAGTTAATACTGTACTATGATTATCAGAGACTCTTTTCCAAGTTTCTCAACTCTGTTTACTTTACTCATGTTTATGTTCAACTGTTGCAGTAATAAAAGTGAGAGAAAGAGATAGCCTGTATAAAGCTGCTGTAGAGATATATGAGCCGAGTGAGCTTGCGTATCAGCTATAATCTTAATGAAAGAGAGAGGAAAAGAATGACAGAGTGGGAGAGAGTTGAGGTAGCAATTGCCGAATATAGCATCGGGTTCAGCTTAGTGGAAAGGCGATGGTCTAAGAGGCTTATTCGAATATGAACGTGG
Organism: Drosophila navojoa; assembly: GCF_001654015.2. Next base: position 401,099 of record NW_022045884.1, read on the forward strand.
TGGACAAAAAAAAGGCGAGAGCACACTGGATATATTTGCATATATACATTAATATAAATACATGTATTTTCGCTATTTTCATGTGACATTCATTTGATAAAGTACAATAATAGAATTAATACACCATATACAGCTAATATTCTAGTATTCTAGATATTATTCTAATACTTCACCTTTTATGTGATATTCGTGTCATAAAGTACAATAATATTTATATAAATATAAATATCATTAATTGTATAAATAATTTCAGAAAAAAAAAAAATGAAATTCATTGAAAGCTTAAAAATGATATTAAACACTATAGTAGCTAGAAGATATTTAAATAATTATGCATTAATGTAATGAGCTACAAAATTTGTTTATATATATATATTTTTGTGTAATTTTCTTCAGCACAATTTGACATATAATCATGAAACTCTTTAGCCAATTAATGAGTCCACAAATGATTAAATTGTGCTAAACAAATTAACGTTCTGTGACTAAAGTAATTTGCCTTACAGACGGTTCAGTAGATCTCAGAACTTCTGTGATAATCCATCACTAAATTTGTTCCTTTAAGGTTTGCCATGCATATATCTAAGACTTTAATGATGTCACAGAAATAAAACGAATTTCTGTAGAAACTAATCTTGAATAATGAATGCATGTAAGGAAAACTTATTTTGAATGATTGGCCAAATGAATCGATAAACTAGTTTTCCACTTAAATTTCAATTTTGAGAACTCATTTTACGTAAAGAAAATATTTGATGAGCTGCTTAAAGTAGTTTAATGCGAAATTTTGCGCTTTAGCCTTTTGATTGGATTCTCTTTGCAATAAATGGGAATCAAATTTGATTTATTACGAAAGAAATACATGAATTTTAATTTAGAATTTATAGGCAACCCGTAGCAGCGGCTCATCTATCGCTCTAGTCCACGTTTGGGAGCAATTTAAGGACTTTAAATTTGGCTTTAAGCACATTCCACATGGCTAATCGATTGGCCTTCGTTCGGCTGGCTGCTCCACGGGAATTAAGTGGGAAGCTCTATGGGAATCCATGTGGAGCGGCCTGTTGTGCGTTTCCGGCGGCACTTGTGACACCCAAACAGCTGCCTGATGGCGTCTGCTGCGTGTCTGGGGCTAATCCTCGACAGGCACGTTTTCGTGTGCCGCTTAAAAATTGCAGCAGGGGCAACGCAAAGGCTCACAGGCTCACATGCGGAAGTGGGGGTGGCGATGGCGTTGGCGGCGTTGTTTGCTTTTCATTTCCTTGAACAGCTGCCATACGGTCGTTGTCCCGTCCATATCAATGGAAGCCGGGGATCTCGAGCAGCCGGCAGCAGTTGGTAAATAAACAGAAGCAACTTGGGCAATCGCTGAGAATGAGAATATACATACATACATACATATGTATGTATATACATGTATTTTTTACTTTCTTAAGGTTTCGTCTTGATGCTCGCGGTCGCATTTTTATGCGACTAATTTGCACGACAATTAGAAGGTCGCTGGCCAGGGCCAGACGACCGTTAATGAAAGCGCCCGATAAGAAATTTTAACGAATGCCAAATGGGCGGCTGGGGCGCGATGCTTGCCAAAGGGAAGATGTGCCAGATGGCTGATGGCAGAGTCTGCACTGAAAAGTAAAGTAAATGTTTACACAGAAAAATCTGAAAACTGAAAATTTGCATAATTTGTCAATGTGCGGGAGCTCGGCTGTCTGCGTAGATAAGTTGCGAATATTATTCATGGCTTTTTGGCTGGCCACCTTTTTTTTGTTTTTTTTTTTTTGGTTTCCGTCCCTTGTCCCGCGTGCCGTTGGCCATTGTGCTGGGTGAACGTGGGCGCAGAGCGCCGATAATGTCACATACGCCTGCCAAAGATTCGACGATAGTGTCCGTTCGCTGTCAAAGTGGACGCCGGTCGCATGCGAGGTGTCCTGCGCTCAACAGGATGAACAGGATGTGCCGGCTGTGCATGCCACAGTTGCCATGGGTTGTTGTGGCTGTTGTTGCATTGTATCGTACTTTTAGCAGCCGAGAGAGTTTGTTTCGTGCTCGCCGACCTCGTCGGCCTCGTCGGCTCTAACTGCGATACAAGACACCAACACAACTTTCGCTCTCGAGCGCAACGTCCACGTCGTGTTTTATTCTGTATCGTGTTTATGTTTACGTTCCGTCCTTGTATCGTGCCCCGCCGTCGCCCCCGTCTAAACAAATGGTAAACAAAGCGCAGAGGCGTCGTTATCACCAGGGTCTTATAGCCCAACTGCTTGTCAATCAATCCAGATAAATGTTGAGTGCCGCCATTTTGTCCAACAATCGAAATGATTGTCCCGCACATATCGAGTACTGTAGCCACCTCCCAGTTGGGTATATAAGCAGCCCTGGTCTGTACATAGCCCCGAGTTGAGACTCCGCCTCTGTGCTGTATATGCAGCACGTTGCGCTGCCTGCTGACGTTTTACTGGCGCTTCTCTTTGTATTGGTGAGTCCCGTTGCAGCATGCTGAGAGCTGAGAGCGCACAAAAGCGTGCTCGGAATTCGTGCGCCTCGGTGGTGGTTTCCTCGTCCATACACACACACACACACACGAAGGTTTGGTTGCATGGGATCTGCATGACATGCGGAATGCGCTACAGTTACTATAGTGAATTTTATTCTAGTGGATATCATTAGAGTTTCCTATTTAAGGATTTCCATATTATTATAGATAGAACTTATAGCGAAATATAACTTATATCTATATCTATATCAATCCGTCTATCTCCCTTCCCTATCTATTTATCTATCCATCCATCTATCTATCCACATATCTTTCTATATATCTATCCATCTATCTATATCCGTCTGCTTCCCTATCCATCTATCCATCTATATTTTTATTCTTCTACCCATCTATCTATATATCTATATATCCCTCTGTTTTCCTATGTATCTATCCATCTATATTTCTATCTATCTATACATCTATCTGTCTATCTATCTATCTATCTATCTATCTATCTATCTATCTATCTATCTATCTATCTATCT
>NW_022045884.1:404132-479494 GCF_001654015.2 Drosophila navojoa
ATCTATCTATCTATCTATCTATCTGTCTATCTATCTATCTATCTATCTATCTATCAGATGAGCAATTATATCTATGCCCATATATATAGTGTCCTCCTTGTGTAGCGCACTTTTAGCCTTGAACAGAGCGCAACGTGTTTGAAAGGCAAAGAGTTGCTCTCGTGTAAGGCTTGAGCTGCAGCTGAGCTGAGCGATGGCTACAGCAGCTTGGCTTGGCAGCAGCTGGTGGTGGCTTCGTCTTTTGGCGACTCTCTGGCATCGCATCTTCAAGGGAATCGTGCAAATTAGCATATCAAATGCCATGAATGGCACAAATGCACGCTGAGCGGGGTTCACAGTGTGTGTGTGTGTGTATTTATTACTCATACGCCGCATTACACGAGCGAATGAGCGCAAAAGGGGCGGTGCGACAAAGCGTGCATAGTATGAGTTGGTACAATTGACGCAGCTTTCGTTTTTAAGCAAACACACACACACACACATACACGCTCTCACACACAGAGAGTTGCATGCGCTTGTGTGTATGCGTGTGATTTAGTTGCACATGATAATGTCAACCACAGCCTTTTATAGCTGTAGCCTAGCTGAATTTTTTGTTCGCTGCTTGGGTTGGCCATTGTGTATGTGTGTGTGTGTGTGTATATGTGTCCACGCTTTGCGTGCTTGTGCTGCTGCGGCGCTGCCAGGGCCAACTGAACTACCTAGCGCCGACCGCCCAGTTGGCTCTTCAGTGTTAATTCGTCGACACGAGACGCTGCGTTCCGCTACAAAGTCAACGTCAACGTCAACGTCTGCTGTAATTGTCCTGAGCCGAGCGGCCCAGCACCCGGTAAAAGTGCGTATATCCTTGTGCTGCGCTGTTGTTGTTTGTTGCCGCCAACGTCGCGAGTTTTGTTGTGCTTTTGCAAAAAGAGCTCGATACAACACTAACTGTGTCATTGCTCAGCCGACTTGTGCTGCCTCTCTGTGTGTGTGTGTGAGTGTGAGTGTGATATCGCTATCGTTGTGTTGGTGTAGGCAACCGAGAGGAGCGTCGGCTCATGCAATTGCGTTGCGCCTGCGAATGAGTGTGAGTGCCGGCGCTCTCTATGCGGTTCCTCTGCTTGTTGTATTTGTTTTTTTTTTTTTTTTTTATTCATTTACACACGTGGCGCCTTGCGGCTTGCTGCTCATTTGCTTGTTGTGGCCTCGCTCTCAAACGCAAACAAACAGCTGAGAGACTCAAAGACGTCGATCGCTGTCCGTAAGGGCTCTGCTTTTCCAGAAGCAATATAAATTCAGAATTTTTCATATTTCGTTTGTGATTTTAGACTGCGAAACGTTATATTATTAGCAATTAATGCCTAAAATAAATAAAAAGTACCGGGATTGTTAAAGTAAACTGAAAAGGAATTTATATTAGTGTTAAATATATATAATATAAATAGTCTAAGTAGATCATGAAATCTGAATGATTTCCATGTTAAATTTAGAAAGTCTAGAAAACACAAACAAAACAACTAAATTATTATTATTAAATATTTTTGGTTCCCAATGCTGGTTACATTTATTTTATTTATTCATTTTAACTTATATAAAATACGTACACGGTCAATTCTGTCTACTCCATTAAGAATGTTCCCGGACGCAAGACCTGATCATCAATCTGTGTGAGATTTGATCATGTATAAATAATCATGAATGATTTGTATATTATATTTCGACATCACTCTTCAATGTTTTATAATCTGAAAATTAAAGTAATATACTTGCAGTTTAAGTTGTTTTAAGTTTAGTTAAATATCAATTAAGTTAAGAAATTATTGAAAAGCTACTGAAGTCTTAGTTGCAATAGTTGCAGGAAGTATCCCAATAAAGTTTTTAAATTATATGAATATAAATTACGGTATCCAAATCATTAAAATATTATGTGTAGCACTCAATGGTTTCAGAAATATCTCTCAAAATTTCTCTTTAGAGAAGATAAGTGTATTGAAAAGGTTATAGTATAGAATGCTCTGAAAGATATTAAAAATTGTAATATCTTAAGAGTAAGGAAGCTTTGGAAAATACAATATATATTGGTATGGAAATTCTGCATATGATTTGCAGATGGTCTGCAATTTATCTCATTGATTTTATATATATATATATATTAAACACCTTATAGCTTTTATATGAAGAGATATGTAGTACCTCACTTGACTGAATTTTCTCATTTCAGAAATGTTATTGGCCTTAAATATGAAATCATTTTAAACTCTCCATTCATTTATGAATATTTTGATTTGATATTTGCTTATAGCTGAGTCGGATACAATTCCTTAGATTATACAGATAAATATGGCATTTATCTGACTCAGTTGTGCTCAAGTCTCTCTTAAGGTTTTGTCCCTATCTTGAACAGAAGCAATTCAATGCGATTCGCTATCTACGTAGCAAAAGCTAAACAGTTCACTAAATAACTGTTCAGTTTACTAACAACAGTTGGCTTAAGCCGAAAAAAGTTATGTCGAATGAGTTTTTAATGTAAAATTGAAAACATTTTGAGCTGGAATTACTCTAATCTCGGCTTGTAAATTGCAAGCCAAACAGAATGCGATAGATTTGGAAATACAAAGCAGATTACATATTTTAATGCCATATTTAAATCTCATACACTCAGTGGGCGCCTGGTATATAATTTATGGAAAAACTTTCGAACCCAAAAAGAGATTTTTTACCCGATGCTTCATTAATTTATGAATACCAAATTGTATGCTGACATTGCCCAACAAAAACTATTTAAAACTTACGCCTGCGACAAGGGTTCCTGGCCCGAGTCCCCCACAAGCTTCAGCTTCAGCTAACAGACATCAACAGACCCACCGACCAGTATATCACCCCGCCCGTCCCTCCCCCCGCCGGCTCAATTCAGTTTGGTGCATGATTGAAGTACCCGCATGTGCGGAACATTTTAAATATTTACAAAGATATTTCAAAAAACGCTTTTGGCATGTTTTGTTGCCGTTGCCGTTGCCGGCGTGGTCAGAGGTCCACAGTTCTGCAGTCGTTTGGCTTGTGTCGAATGTTTTTTGCTCACTTTTTGGTCGGGCGTCCATGAGGGGGAAGTTCAACTTCAAATGCGGCATAAGGGCAACGTTTGCCAAGGGCCACTGGGTGGGTGAGTGGGCATGGGCAGGGGCAGGGGGCGGGTGCGTCACTTGAGCGCGCGTGTGTGTCCTTTTAGGCAAGTGTCAAAAACCGTTGGTCAAAAAACCGTATGGCAATTATTCAACACAATTGAATATGAAGTGTGGCAAAGGCAGCGGACCAAGCCGACGGGCGGGAGGCAAAAAAAGTTGCAGCGCTTGGCAAATAATGAAAAATACACCCACATCAGTATTTTTTGGCTGTCTGCACACACACACGCATACACCTACAAAGACAAACACAAACAGCAACACACACACACACACACACACACATGGAAACACTGCCAACATTTCCGCACCCTTTTCATGCCAGAGATGCTCTTGTTGCTGTTGTTGTTGTTGTTGCTGTTGTTGTCGCTGTGCAGTTGCTGCCGCCTGGCAATTTTTCGGTGATAAAATATTTAAATTTAATTAAGGCCACCAACGAGCAACACGATTTCCGTGCCATGGTCAAAGCAGGGTGCTGTCCATGCCGGCCAAGCCAAGAGGAGTCAAGAGGCCCTCTCCAGTTTCAGTATCAGCATGCCGTGCCCTCTCTCGCCGCCGCTCTCTCCATCCGCCTTTCTGCTGCCGCCCCGTACATTTGCGGGTGGTGCGTTTTGGAGGCTTTCGGGATTGGCCAAGAAATTCATTAAAAATTTTTGCTTTGATGTTGCCAAATTCTTTTTCAAAGTTTTTATGTACTTTTGGCTTTTGTGCAAGTGGCGCATGAATCTCCCACGGCAACAACAACAGCAACAGCAACAGCAACAACAACCCAGTCACATCTTGCACATATTTTTTTGTGGCAAACTGAGCTTAACCGCTTTCCAACTGCCAATGCTTATTTCATGCAGCTCACTAGCTCACCCTCTCTCCATTCGCTTTGTAATTAAGCTGCACAGTGGCCAAAACTCTCTCTCAGGCAGCTGCTTCCTGCTCTTAGATAAGCTCTTTGGCAAACATATTTGAACGAAATTTAAATTGAACACGCTGCCAAATTGTTGCGAAAGCAAAAGTTTCTCATGCCGCCAGCTCAATCGCCAAAACTTGTTATGGTTATATATGTATATATTTTTGCTAGTTGTTGTCGTTGTTGTTGTTGCTCTTTCTGTTGCCGTCTTGTATCTTAAACTATTTGATATGTTCGTGGGCTTGCAGCACTTGAAAACTTTTGATCTTGAGCAGAGAGTTTCATTTTTATTTTTATTTTGTATTGTATGTGTGTGTGTGTGTGTTGGCTTTTAATTTTGTGCAAATATTTTTCATTGTGCGTTTGAAGTATTTTTGGAATTATTAGAAAATATTTGAAATGGTCCCAAACAATGTTCGTGCGCCCCGGAAAGGTGCCTCTCATATTGTGGCCACCTAGCCGAAATATGTGCAGGGCAGAAGTGGGCAGAAGTGTGCAGAAGTTCAAGCTCCTAGAGATTAGGCAAACTCAACAAGCGCAAAGTATTAAAGTCCTAACGACTGAAAGGGAATTTCTAAATTTCGGGCAAATATTTAATTAAAGAGTTGCTAACTTGACTTACGAACATTAATAAGCAAATCCCTTGAGAATTGTCAAGTTGAGAGATAAATTATTTGCAGCCATGTTGCTATACTATAAGTAAACTTTGATTCAATAGAATAAATAAAGCAACTGCATTTGCATTGATTTCTCAGCTGATATTATGACTAGAATTTATAAAGATTTCAGTTTCAATTAAAGTTTACTTCTGCTCTGATAATAGAGATATAAATTAAGCAATTCTCAGCACATTTAATTAGTTTAAAAACCTTTTGTGATCACCTCAGTAGATGATTGAATGCTCTGCTTCTTCTTATAGCTTGGCTAGATTCCGCATGCTGAACACCATGTTCTGAGCTGCTGGCAGCTGTCGAAGGTGGACTGTAAAAACAATTGTGGCAATTTATTGAAAACTGCTCGAAACAATGAGCTGGCAGGGGGCGTGTCGGGTGGTCGGGTTAGCTGGGCAGCAGCAGGTGCAACTGTAATAGCAACCGATGCTGGGCATGTTTACGTGTTTTTCACATTTAAAATTCCATTGTTTGGCTTCTGATGGAGGCATTCGTTTTGACAAAGTGCGTAAAAGCATGGAGGGAATGCAACAGCATGAGGCAATTGCAGCAGGGCAGGCTGCCAATTTCGTAAGCATAAGCAGGAGGCGCAGGCAAAGAGGGCCATGGCAAGCTGCATTTTGTCTTGCTGTTGCTGGCTGCTTGCTGCTATTGCTATTGCTATTGCTGTTTGTCAAAGTTGCCATTTCAGGCGTGCTGAAATGAAAAGCAAACCTTTTTAACAGCAACAGCAATAGCAGCAACAACAACAACAGCAACAACAGCAATAGCAACAGCAAGAGCCGCCGCACCGACCATATGCTCTATACCTATAGTATTTTCGGTTTTCACACTCCTTCATGGCAGGACTGGGAGCTGCGGAGCTGCAGGACTGGCAAACTCAACAGGCGCACACGGGGCGTGTACCAAATTAAAATGCACTCAGCTGAAAAATTGGTTTTCTCGTTTCTGAAAAACTTTGAGTGATTTCTGAGAGTCTCTAACGAGTGCCAGCCCAGCGGCCAGAGAGAGAGAGAGAGAGAGGGGGAGAGAGAGAGAGAGTGGGAGCGGGCAGCCCTCGGCTGGATATGTAAGCAACAACCAGCTGCCGTACAGCAGGCAGGAGGCGGCAGGAGGAAGCAGCAGTCGCACATGGAGTCTAAGCACAGGCAAATGGATGTTTTTGTTATGCCCACACAATTTCAAAGCACCTGAAATTACGCATTGTTTTTTTTTTTGCGAAATTATTTTAAGAAATTGTAATCAAGCGTGTCGAAGGTTTTGCTGCCGCGCACAACAAAAATTATTCATAAATTGCCAGAGACCCGAGCCGGGGAGGGGCGAAAGGAACGACATGGACCGCTCTCTTTCTAATCAAAAATTAATGTAGCCAAAGTTGAGACTGAGGCATATTACACGATATATGTATATAATCAAGTTGTGCAAATATAAAGCACAGAAGCAGAAGAGGAAGAATGTGTAGTTGCAGTGGCTTAAATTTGTGAATTGTGGGATAAGAAAAGTAGTAGTAAGCAGTAGCTGACCCTAATATATTCTAATCTTTACTAGTTAGTACATCTTACTTCTATTCTTTATACTCTTTGCAGTTAAAGTAAGCTCTCGCAGCACGCCGTCAAGTTGGATAATCTAGGAGCTGCACAGTCCGCCAGTCCTGCGGTGGGACTGCGCCTCATGGGCATTCTGCCCTGCTCGCTGCAGTGGCAGTCAACGCCAACGCCGACGCCAACGTCAGCGCCGACTTCGGCAGCTGGCGGCAAAGCGCCCAGGCTGAGCTACTCCAGCACAGTGGCGCGCGCCAACAGCAATCCGTATCCGCTGCCTGGCAGCAACAAATGCTGCAACAACAGCGATCAGCCGCCGCCGCCAGCAGCCAGCTGCTGTCAGGAGTGCCGCTGCTGCCGGCGGAGCTATGAGCACCTGCCCATGCCACGGCTGCAGCAGCCGCCGCCGCCACCGCCGCCGCAGGTGACAGCAGCGATGCAGGCTCAGCATCAGCATCAGCACCCACATCAACCGCCTCCGCAGCAGTTCAGCTGCATCACAACGCTGCAGCAGACGACAACAACGCAGCAGCTGCCGCCGTTTCCCTGCCTGGAGGCAGCTGGAGCGCCTGCGCAGCAGCCAGCCGCTGGCAATTGTCAACAAACGAGGACTCCCTGCCACGCCCACTGCAACAGCTCTGCCAGCTGCCACAGCAACTATGACTTTGCCTTGAGCTACAACAACAGCCACAGCCATACAAACAGCAACAACAACAACAGCAGCAGCAACAACAACAACACTGCACCGCCTATGATATTTGTGCCCTTCAGTATGCCTGTGCCGCCCCAGACAGTGCCTAATCCGTTCTCGCATGCTCCCAAGGACTCGGCGAAGCCTTTCAGTCAAACGCGCGCACCACCGCCGCCGCTGCCGCCACCGCCGCCGCCCTCGCTGCTGCTGCCGCTTGCATTTCAGTGCCACTACCAGACGCCGTTGCCCATCGCCGGACCGCTGCCCGCCCGAGCACCGCCAACACCGCCCCCGCGGCAAGTGTTGCCGCTGAAAGTCGTCGCTGCGGCGGCCATCAGAGCGCATCAGCAGGTGAGTGCTGAGTCCATGCATTTTATCCACACTCGGGTGTTATCGCTGTGTGCATCGGATTGAGTCAGCAAAAGGTTGCAATTTGTGTGCATGTTCCTCGGCGCGTGTACTTAATATTTAGTAGTTAAGAAGAGCTGCACAAAACTTCAATTTGCATAAACATAGAAGACAACAGCAGCAACAACTGCAGCTAAGTCGAAAGCTTTGCAATACAAATTCGGTGCATGTTGCTGGCGAGATTTAACGCAGAGGCAGCACACAAAAAATCAAAGTTACATGGACAGGAAATACAGCAGCGGCGAGCGGAAGTGAGAGAACAGGCTGCGCTGATATTGAAGGCAAACGAGACGATAGACAGAGAGAGATGGGCAGATAGCGAGCTGGGGCGGGGCGGGGAGGCAGGGCTGGAGCTGGGGCTCACGAAAATCTAATGCATATCCTAGTAAGATCATCAACACGAAATTTTACAGCAAACTCATGTCCAAGGATGTGGAAATAAACTTCTTGTTTTGCAGCAGCTCCTGCCGTTCCGGCTGCTGCTCCTCCTCCTGCTGCTGTCCTGCGCTCAATGACTTTTGCATTTAATATGAGTAAAGGAGCGAGCAGAACAACAACAGCAACAGCAACAGCAGCTAAAAAATGACAACAAACTACTGAAACCTGTGCTCAGCTTTTGGGGTTGGCTGAGCTCAGCTCAGGCCGAGAGTCCTGAGTGCTGTCCAGCGACATGCAAACGCGCCTTGTAAATTACGTTCTTGCTTGCCAGTTGTTTTTCCCTTTGCTTTCGTTTTTGCTTTTGTTTTTGGCCAAAGGCAAGGACTCGGATCCAGCTGCACAGATAGCGTGTGCCTTGTATATTCCGCACTTCTTTTTGTTTCGGGCAGCGCTTTGTCTGCTTGTGCATAGCAGATCAGTATATTCTGATTAAGAATCAGCAGCAGCAGCAACTGTAGTTGAGCGTGCACACATACTAGCTTACAGGTTTAAAAGAAATACATATATATTTGTATACACGCAGAGCTTCGCTTAGCACCCACCTGCAACTGCTAAAACAAGTATGAAAATTCATAAGCTCACAGCTAGCAATTTGAAGTTTCAGTTTCAGTTTCAGTTTCAGCTCAGCTTCAGCTTCAGTTCTCTCCTTTGCTGACAACTTGCAGTTTGTCAAATTTCGCCTTCGGTCGCACTTACTTTGAGCGTGTTTGCCGGAGACACATCATCTAGAGCATTTTAAATAAACATAAGCAAAATGCATATTAGGCGAAGGACCTCTTTACTCTTGGCTCGTTTCACAGCATGTTTCTTACTTGTGTTCATTCATTCGCCTAAGTAGTTTTATTTAGCTCTCGAAATGTATGCTACAAAGCATTTGCCACGACCCCAACCCCACCCAACCTCCGCTCCATTCAGTTTTTTTCTTCGTCTTCTGCACATTTGAATGTTAAATCTTCCATGAAATGCCCTTTTTCTGAGTCTGTGTGTGTGTGTGAGTGCCTTTGTAACATATCCATAACTGTCCGTTCTAAGACACATTCACATATCTGTATTGCGTGTGTGTGTGTCTTGCGGTCTGGTCTTCAACTACAACTTAACAATGCCTTGCCTTCATCTTTCAAACAGTCCAACCGACGAAATTCGTTTGTTTTTCCTGCTCGACGTTCGTCCATTTATAGTTTACTCATATTTTTTTTGCCTCTTCAGCTCTTCTTCTTCCTTTTCAAAAGTCGAGTCTGCAGCACAAAGAAACCATTTATGTACTCACTTTAATGTTTGCACTTGGTCATTGTTATAATGCACTCCCACTGCAGTTCCACATGACTCTAGGTGTTTGTTTGTGTGCTTCGCTCATGTGCGCTCTGGGATCTGCAGTTGTTGTTTTGCCAAAATACTGCACTCGAGCACCCATGAAGCTTTTCCCTTTTTATATCACTCTCATCCGGGCATCCGGGCGGCAGACCCCAATTGACCCGCCCACAGCATTATGCTAAAATAACACTCGGTCGGAAAATAATAATTGCTCCGTTCATATTCCATGTGCCATTGCGGAGCTTTTTAAAGCGGATTTCGGTGTTAGAGCTTCTGTCGGTGAGCATGGTGATCAAATGGTTGGCGAGGGGGCGGCAGGTGTGGCTGGCAGCCTTTGGTCTTAGCATTTGCATATTTAAGCAGCTTCATATGTTCTGCATTTGGCCCCATTTTTGGTAAATCCAGGTGTTGCAGCCTCTTGTTGCATCTGAGTGCCATAAGATTTTGTACGATTTGAGCCACAAGCAGAAATTTAGAATCTGATGATTATGTTGCGTGCAAAGCAAAGATTTATTTATTTGTATTTTCTTATTTTTTAGTAAGCAAAGGAGAATTATTTTCTAAGATCTACATACTGAATTTAATATTAGAGAACATATCGAGCACCTCTGAATTTTAGCTCTTTCAACTTACCAAAGCTCTAGGTTTACGAATTGAGACTGCGATTAAATTTTTAGTTTCTTCATTTTACTCATATTATATGCATGCATAATTAAATATGTATGTGAAAAATAAATTTGACTGTGAACAACGTCAGCTTGGATATAATTTTTCTAAGAAATTTTCAAGTTAAATGAAGACAGGAATTTAATTAAAATATTTACATATATTAAATGATTAAATATATTTTTTTTATGAGCTGCATAATTGTTCAGAGTTCTTTTTTCCCTTCATCAGTAATTTTCATATAATTTTGTTTTTTTTCCTAATAAACAAAAAATATTTTAAGCTTTCTATTCGTTTTTCAAACCATCTATACTCTAATTATTTTTAGCTAATTAAATATCAAATGACAACAGCAAATGATTTTAATTCCTTACATTTTCGACAGAATTCGTATACCCTAAACTCAATGAAAAAGGGAAGTCAATCCATTATAGTTTTATGAAAATGTTTGTAATACATTTGAGTATTTTATATTATATGAATTATATTTAAAAGCGCGATTCCGTCGGAACTCAGAGGAATTTCCTAGTTGAACATGGTCTCATATATCATATATATTGAAGCTTCTGAAGAAATGATTCATTTTTGCTGGCCGAATCGCTCTTGACCGGCTTTTGGCACTTTAAAATGTCATTTTTCTGGCCAGCTCGTGTCCAGGCAGCAGAATCCATTTATCCGCTTATGGATGCCAAAAGACGACGTTGCTATTTGTTCTTTGTGGCGATCGAAAGGCATTGCGAAAGACAGAACGTGAAAAAAGCAAAAGCCGAATGAAATTAAGCAGCTCCCAGAGACCAAAAGCAAAGACAATGGATGTTGGCTTGGAGCTGAAACAAACAGTCACGTTGAGGTGGCGCCAAATAAAGTGCAGAGGCCAATGCAGCGGCAGGAGGCGGGGGGAGCGGAGCAGAGCGGAAGGCTGTACGCGTATCCTTTGAATGCGAGTGGAAGTGGCCTAATGGCCTCGGGCTGATGTGTGATGCATGGTCCGTCCGTAAGTGAATTCATATTTTATATACCGTTAACATACCAATAAAAAGCCGGACAGGACAAAGGATACTGAGTGCTTGTGGGGAAGCAGCGAGAGAGAGAGAGAGAGAGAGAGAGAGAGAGAGCAGTGCGAGGCAAAAAGAAAAACCAAACGAATCGTTAACTGATGTTGTCATTACTTTGACACATAGAAATACAGAAATAGAGAAATAGAGAAGTACAGCAGTACAGAAATACAGGCGAAGGACACGCCGAGGCAAGGCGCAGTGCAGGCAATGGCTCTTGATACTTTAGCCAAAAGAAATCCGATATTTATGTCAGGGGATGCAATATCAAAGCAACGCTTTGTGGCCGGCGCCAACAGCTGAAAGCTTTGTGCGATGCTGAAATGACAGTTGAAATGGCAAATTGGACAAGTTAACAGTAAAAACGGCGCGATGCGACCGAACGTGAAAAGCGATGCCAACAGCGCAAATCAAAGCCCTGACTTGGGCCCTGAGCCACTAAAAAGAGCTCGCATTGTGCTGTAATACAACTGTGACAGGACTACACGAACAGCTGCTGCTGTTGCTGCTGCTGTTGCTGCTGCTGTTGCTGCTGCTGCTGTGGTGACTTTCTCGCCTTTCATACAGCTGGCTGGCTGTGCTAATCAGTTGCAGCAAATGCTTCATTCCACTCAAGTTCGCCCCAATGTCCTGTGAGGCCTGAGCCCACCATGGGTTGCCATGGCTCACAGTGCGCTGTTAATTTAATCTGTGCAGCGGCCGCGAGGTGGCGTTACTGAAATTCGATGGTGTTGAATAGCGTGTATTTCACCGCATCTACAAATACATATGCAGCAGCAATTGTGTGCGTGAGTGTGGTACGCATTGCCAAGAGTTGCCCAAATAAAAAGGACGATGCGAACTGCGAACGTCGCAGCAGCAGGAGCAGCAGCTGCCGAGGCGACTTCGTTTTCGCTATTTTTGCTGCTGCCACTTGAAAGCTTTTACCACAATGTAGCTGTATGTGTGTCTCTCCCTGTGTTTGTGTGTGTGTGTGTGAGCCTGTCAAGTGCTTCTTTGTTGAAACTGCTTGCGCTCACGGATGATGTGTCCGTGTGAATCTCCTCTCCATCTGTGTGTGTGCGTGTGTGTGGCGCCAAATTTCAAAAGCAAGTCGCTGTGAAAGCTCTTTATTTTTAACGGTTTATTTTACCTGACACTCGAAGAGCTGTAAGCAGGCTTGCGTTTGAAACTGTAAACGTTGCCAACAGCCTCCTCACCCCCCCTCAGAGCAGAGCAGAGCACACGACACGCCGGATGCTTTACAATCAAAAAGGCGTTAAGGACATACGCATCATAAATTTCTTTCATAGGCAGCTTATGCGAGATTTGCAACTATCAACTAAGTCTTCAAGCGACTGTCTCTGTTTAAGCTTTCTCTCTCTCTCTCTCTCGCCCTCTCTCTCTGTCTGTGTGTCTCTTTTTGTGTTGTGTTCTCTGTGGCTGAGGTCAGGCCAGCAGTAGGAACGCGAATTAAATGCAATTGACAGTCGCAATTTCAAGCGAGCTGTCAGGCCAAATCCCAAACTGCCGCTCAGAGCAAAGGCGCGGGCCGGAGGCAGCAGCGGAACAGCTGAAGGGCGAAAACTAGAAAGAAAAGCAAACAGCAAAAACAACAAAATGCACAGCAACAGCAACAACAACAACAACAACAACAACAACTGGAACAGCGGCAGCTTAGCCAAACTGTGCTGTAACACAATAAAATGCAACCTCAACTGACAAAGAAAATGTTTCCTAATGTGGAACAAGAAATCGCTCGTGCGGGGTGCTGGAAAGGGAGGGGTGGGGGCGGCGCGCTGCAGCCACGGGGCGTGTCGCTGGCAGAGATAGACAACACGTAAACGAAACGACAATGCCAAGCCACGGCTGTCAAATTAAAGGCAGGCAGTCAAGCAGGCAGCTAACAGCGCCAGCGGAGTTTCGAACGCGTGCAACATTCTTGGCCCCAAACAAAAAATACGACAAGCACAACAACGGCAACAGCAATCCTGCGAGCGCAGGTGTCAAGAAGTTGGCTAAGATCTAAGCACGCTGATTGACATCAATGCAGCGCAAATGCTCAGCAGTATGCTACTATTAATATCCATACTCGACTAGAGGCTGACTGATGTTATTGGGCAAATGGCATTCCTAGTTGTGGATGATGAGCTGCATGTGCTATCAAAAGTTAGTTGAGTTGAAAATCAAACGGTAAATCTCAAAATAACAGAGAGCCAATTCTCTTTATAGACCAATATAACTGAACATGGAATAAAAATTTACAAGTCTGTCAGAAATACAGATCGAATCGCATGAGACTGCTGCAGTCGAGCGCTACTGACGAAATAATATTTCTTTTAGAGTTTGGGGCTTTATTCCCTCTTTATATATATTGCAGCAATGCCCAAACGGCTTGAGCTTCAACTTAATAATGGCTTTGTTGACTAGCAATAGTGAATATCAGGAGAGGGGGCATATAGAGACACAGCATGAAAATCGTTCTCTTGCAAAGCCAACTACAAATGCTGTGCCTAAAACTGTGCCTACAGTAGAGTCCACTTATAAATAGTCCATTCATAGCGATCGTCCGTTTAATGTGACGAAAATTTGATGTCTTAACTGATCCCCACAAATTTATGTGAGAGGGCCTTCGTTTACTTATAGAATCCGCCGGATATAACGACGTAAAACTGTCGGTCTCTATGTCTTAGCCGGACTCTGTGTTCATTCACTATAATACAGCCTGAAATGTAACTTTAAAATGTATGGAAAACTTGTATTTATTAGAACTTAATGATTATAATATTCAAACTGATTTTTTACTATAGAGAGCACTGCTACTTATCCATATCCTGTACTCATAATTTGTTTGATTTTTTAGTTTTTTTTTATATCATGATAAATTGCTGATAAATAGGCAGCTAATTTACATTTTTTTTTTTTTTTTTTTTTTTTTTTTTTTAATATAGTTTTCTTGCTGCTTTTGTAGTAAAATCTATATCACATTTATGAGCTAATTTACTACATCGAAAAATTATGGTTTGTGGCTTCAAATGCAAAGAATTTTTACTTAAATTACACTTTCAAGGGATCTCTCTATTAATATGTCATTTGAGAGTGAGAGAGAGAGAAAGAGAGAGAGAGAGAGAGAGAGAGATTTACAGTGACTACAAAAAGGTGTGGGGCAGACTCGCCTCTCCTCATTGACTAAGCAGCCATATCATAATTATCTCTACAAGGCCGTGGAAATATAAATAAAATTCAAATTTACATAAAATGCTAAATGATTGCATTATTTGTTAAAATTAAAAACTCTTATTTATATTATATTTCCAGCACTTACTAAAATTATCGCAGTCGAGTCGATCACGTATTGCTGGCCAGCCCAAGCCTAGCCACACAATCCATATCGAACTAAGCAAATACCTTTGTGCATTGCTGATTTAATTGTTCATCCAATTAAAATAATTTAATAAACCATAAAATAAATTTATGCAAATGGATGAGCTTGTATGTGGGCTAAATACGCTCGCACTTAGTGATATAAATAAATGAGTAAATTCCAAGATAACCAGGTGTGTGTGACCGTGCGTGTGTGTGTGTGTGTGCTCGTAATTAAATTGCCTTTTGCATTTAGTAAATTAAAGTTTACCAGCTTTAGCCACAAACTTAACCGTTGACCAGAGTCTATTAAGGATTTGCAATTTATGTGCCACGCCCAAAAAACACCAAGAGCCCGCAAATTGCAACTAATGTGAAGTTGTCTGCCAGTTGTTGTTGTTGTTGCTGTTGCTGTTGCTGTTGCTGCAATAACAATTTGCATTTGTTGTTGCCCGGCCTGGACTGGCCCGGTCTGGCCTGAGCCGGAGGTCGCATTCTGAGCCGACGTAAGTGAGCTTTACCGTACGGTGAGTTATTCAAGCATTCATTCAGTGTTCAGTTGAGCAACATCGAATGCCATTCGATACATGAAATAACTTTAGCTCGCTTTAGTTGTTTATTTTCATGTTGCTGTCTGCATGGAAATATTTGTGCAAATTCTTTTGGGGCTTATTTGCAAGTTTATACAATGGAAAATAGCTAACATAACTTGGCCAGTTCACAGGAAGCTCATCTTGCTCACCCCCCTACCAGTCTCACTCTCTCCCCCTCTCTCTCTGCTTCTCTGACAGTGCAAAGCGCACATAAATGAAAGTGAATAATGCGCAATATACAGCACGAAATTAGTGAGAAATGTCGGATGGAAACATATGAGAGAGTGAGAGAGAGAGAGAGAGAGAGAGAAATAAGACAAGTATAGAGATCTCTTCTACTTGAAGGGCTGCTCAGCTGTTAGCCACAGCATTCTTTGGGATCGTTCAACACCTGCTATTGCCAATTATTGATATTCACCTGGCCAGCAGAGGCAAGGCGTGTCTCGTACGTGCGTCACGATTCATTCCTCATGCCTCAAGTTGGCAATGTCTGAAACAGTTTTATTTGTCTTGTGCCCACGTGCACGTCTCTATTTTCAATAACAGGACTTGGAGTTCTCGTCCGTCTAGTGAACTGTCGGTGCGAGTCGCCTCCTGATCGACTCTCGACTTGATTCTCGACTCCATTATATTTGTCGGTATTTTTCGCTGCTTTTTCAGCATTTAATTGGGCGTATAATTGATTGGGGCATTTCATGTTGTTGTTGTTGTTGTGGTTGTTGTAGTTGTTTCCTCGGTTGCTTTTTGTGGCTTTTCCGACCGCGTTTCATTCGCCTCTTTCAGCATGCTCCTCGGCCACTAACTCATTATTTTGAGTGTGTTTCGCAACAGCATTTGAAAATAATTTCTTCATAGAAATGGCCAAGTTTTGTGTGCGGCGTCTATTGATTTAGCGTCTGCCGCTTTGCTTCTTGATATCTACTGCCCCTCTGGACCACATGCCCTCGCCCTCATACTTCAGCTCACGTTCACTCTGCACGCGTGCGTGTGTGTGTGTGTGTTTATAAATTTGTATTGTGTTTACTTGTATTTTGTGGTAATTAATTGTATTTGCCTTCGACTCAAAATGTCAGTGGGCCCCTAATTATTATTAGTCTAACGAAGCAAAAACGCCTGCCGCGCCCATCCGCCCACAGTCAGCGCCCTCAGCCGGCGCTGAGCTCGTATCCATGCCGTTTTGCCCGCCGTGTTGTCTACAGGTTGTTTGACATTAATTGATTTATTTGCCTCTCACATAAATTAGGAGCTGCCTTCAGATATTTGGTTACACCAACTGTACTCGCCAGTCAGTCAGATAAGCGTACTCGCACACCAATTAGTCTAATAAAGAATAAAGAGAGAAGTGAGGTTTCATTCGACTCACAGAGTACTACATTTAACAGATAGGTATTTGATTAGGTTTGTGCAGAGCCAAGAGCTGGTTAAATTTGATGAGCAAAAGATTTCCTTTGCCATAGGTAAGTTGGTCTATGGTCAATAAGAGAGCCTGCTGATGCAGCTGATATCAGACAGACGAATTTATAGAACACTTGTAAACATCTACTACCCATCCATTAAAGAATTATAGATCTTGACTTCATCCATATTGTCTGCAGAATTATAGATCTTGACTTCATCGATATTGTCTGCAGCTACAATTAGTTTCACTTCTCTCAGTCATGTAGCTCAGCAGCTGCAGCTGAAGCTGTTAAATAACATTCTCATTTCTCAGCTCTAATAATCTAATAAGTGCAGATATACATACATATATACATACATACATACACAAATATATACTCGAGCGCTGCATCACTTCCCTCGCAGCTTACGTCGAATAGAGACCATTCGATATGAAGTCGAAGGAGTGAGCGAGATGCATACAACGTATTGAATGACTTTGAGTTGGAGTGAGCGAGAAGAAGTGAAGCCTTAAGACAAAATGAGAGAGGCGCCAAAGCGTAAAGGCTGACGCGAGTTTTTGTTTGCATTCTCTACTTCGTATTTGCTCGGCTTGGCTCGGCTCAGCTTGAGGCGCGAGCAGTGAAAAACAAACACAACAAAATCAGTGCGCTTCGAACGTTCAAGCAGGCATGATCATTTATATATGCGCATTTTTTTGTTACTCTATCTGTCTCTCTCTCTCTCTTACTCACTCTAGCTCACTATACTCTTTGCCTTCATGACAAACAGTAACGTGCAGAGTGAATAGCCCTTACAATGGCTTACAATGGCCATGCTCATGCAATAATAAAGCGACATTGAGTCAAGTCATGTTCTCATTTAATTATTACAGCTGAAGGTCGCAATAGCAAGAGAAGTTACTCTGAGCAGACACGAATTGATCGTGGAATTAATGCTACAAAGGCTTCAACTAAATGCCGAACAAACTTTTCCTTCTCACATGCTTGTGTTGGTGCCTGCTGTGTGTTATGAGTATATTTGTGGCTGTGTGTGAGTGGCCATGGCGCATCCGCTCCAACGGCAACAACTTTGCCCGCTTTGCCGTCTAACCAAAGTGAAGGGAGTAAAAGGCGGGCAGCGAAAGTTTTTGACAGCGCCGCATGTAAAAACAAATTAGCAAAGCCGTCAAACTGTCAATTATTGGACAATTAGTTGGATGCGAATAACTACATAGTTACAAGGGATTTGCATGGCCTTTGGCTATTAAGGATTTCATTCAATGTATTTCCATATCTGATAGCTCACTCCGAATTGCCGACTGTCTGAGCCGAGATAAGCTTGACCCGAGCAGAGCAAAGGGAGATACTCCATATACAAATCTCTGCTCAGACACAGCTCGTCTGGCTCGCAGAGAATTCCATAATTAATACTAAAACAGAGCTCAAATAGTCTGTGAAAATATGCCAAGTCTTTTTTGCAAATTTGAATTTAAATCAAAATCAATTTCTCGTCGATATGTACGTCATCTCCGACATCAGAGTTTGGCATTCGAATTGATCTAGGTAAAGTGCATGTGAAGTTTTTGTGCTCTCATAAAACAGGATGATGCTGAAGCAGGAGGCGGCAGCAGCATGAGCGCAGAGCACAGGAGCAGAAGCAGGAGCAGGAGCAGGAGCAGGCAACGCATACTTAACTGCAGCTGAGCAAACAGGCCAAAACATTGTGTGGCATGCAATTGCAGGATGTGCCGAGTTTAGCAGAGACAATGCAGCTGGGATTGAGTTGGGGTTCAGGTTTGGGTTTCGTTTCGGGTTAGGATTCAGGCCTGGGCTTGGATTTGGTATAGCGTTTGTTTGTCCGGTCGAATGCTAGCCGCAATATGCGAATTGGAAATTATGAGCGATATCGTTGCCAGTTGGCAGGATGAGTTTGAGCTCGGGCCCGGGCGTGTTGGCAGCATTTTGCATTGCTCATACGCCGTGTGCTCCCAATATGCAATGTTGCGTGTCTTTGGGCCCCTGACTGTTATGTCATTTCCGTACGCCATGCTCCGTGCTCTGCACTTTTGCCGATTGATGCCGTTAGCGTGTCTATCCGTTTTGGCACCGCTTCATTGTCGCACCGCCGCACCGCCACACCGCTGCGGTTCCACATCGCTTTGAGTGATGTGAGAGAGACACAGAGAGAAGGCCTAATTTATGGGGCTGGGGCTGTGAGCTTGCGCTGCATACCAATTGGCAAATGGCAACTGTCAAAGGAAGCCGACTGCCAGCAACAACAACAACAACAACAACAACAATAGCCATCTTCATGGCAATGCATTGTCAACCGAACTGGTCACCTTTGGGTGGCACGGACTTGCACCTGGGCTTGAGGCTTGAGGCTTGAGGCTGGTATTAATAATTTTTGCTGTCGCTGGCAATTTTAGTGCGTCGCTAATTATGCAGAGGCCGTTCATAAATAATGTATTGCATTGCACTCTTAACTGTGCCTTGGCGCGTCATTAATCAACGTCTATTATGCAAAAGAAATGCAGCGGCGCGCCGCCAGGAAACGGAAGTGCGGCGCAATATGCAATAACAACAACACGCAGCGTGGAAATCACGTCACATGTCAGCCCGGTCCGACCCGGGGCAGACGCCTTGACAGTTGGACAAACTTGCCTGCATACACATGCACACATGCACGCATGCACGCATGCACACACAAATAAATACAAATACACATATATTTGCATGTCATCGCATGTGTGTGTGCTTGAAATGTGCTGCATACGCATGTTTTTATTAAAGAAACAAAAACGAGAGGGAAGAGAGAAAAAACTTTAAGCCTTTGATGGTCGGCATTTCTGCGTGATTTCCATATTATTGACAGGCAATTTGCAATATTTGCGCGAAGGTCGATGCGATGCGGCGTCATTAAAGCTCAACAATGAAAAGCCCCATTTGCATATAACGAGCTGAAAAACGACGCCTAAATGTATGCAAAGAACGGCCGCAAATGCATTTGCCGTATTGAAACGCGCGTCGGTTTTAAGCAAATCCCATCTGGGCCCTCCACCGAGTGAGTTAACAGGGCCGCATCAAGATGCTTGCCGCACTCCACTCGACATGCATATTTGATGTCTGTTGGTCATTAAAATATACAAATACAAAGAAGTCGGCGGCTGGGCGGACGGACGGACGGACGCCTCTGCCACTCGCTCGCTGGCTGCCTCATTTTGTTGACAGGCCTGTCAAATGCCAGCCTCAGCTGCCCCCGCCTGCCTCGCTTTCATCAGCGGCAACAAGAAACGGCAACGCGTGTTCGCGGCTTGGCCCGAAAAAGGAAATAATTTAATTTCGCTTGCCATGTTCGCCGCAGGCTGTCCGCTGAATTTGTTTTATTAAATAAAAAATGTAGAAAGCGCACACCAACACACACACACACATAGAAAGAGGCACACAAGCTACGGATGGGAACTGTTGGAAAATCAAATCAAATACTCAAAACATGAACAAAATAAAGAAAGTCTGATGCTCTGCAGCACAGCTGATTGACCAGCAGATACCTCGTATATTATATACTTATTACAAATAAAGTATTCTTCACTTTGAGATTAAAAATATGGACCTATTACTACCAGATAATTTTAATTCAACTTCCATTAACAGGAATTGCTCCTACTCCACATCACAATTTTATACTATTAACAGCATTATGTTAAGAGCATAACTCGAAAATTATGTTAATAGCATGACTCCAACATTATGTGAATAGCTTAACTCCAACTCGGGTTCTCCCACTGGATCTTGATACTTGGTGTTACGCTGAGTTATTGCTCTCTTAACTTTTACTGAACTTCTTACCTTGACATTTTATATAAATATATCACCTACTGCATACATTAGGCAACAAGATTTCAGCTTCCCACGTAGAGCAAGGAAAAGGAAATTTAGCCTTCCCCTTTAACAGATTTCAATTGAATTCGTTTAAAAAGAATATGAATTAGCCATCCAAATACATTTCCATTGATTTATTAATATTTTTAATTGAATTGACAATCGGTGGATTATCGCAGTACTTTTTGATGATGTACCCCTAATAATACATGTTTCTTGGAATGAGTATCTCGAATTAGACGCTGTGAAGAGTGATTGAGACTTACTAAAATGAACAATGGGCACAATAAGTTTTACAAGCAGAAGCAAATTATAATTATAAATAATTTAGTTTGCAAGAGTTTTTCTTAAGAAATTCTATTCATTAGATGGGAAAGCTAAGCCAATGAAATTCCACGAATAGCTGCTAAATGAATGGTTAGCTAAGGCAGGTTCGTTTCTAAGAGAAACTTCAATCATTCCAATCCTGATTATCTAAATTGCTTCCAATTTTTGCTTTAATCAACAAATAGCTTTATAATCTTGGCATTTGCTTTGCCACCAAAAGAAACTTTTCTTGCAGCAGGCTAAGGCAATGTTTCATTATTTAATCAAATAATTAGCTATTCTCTATATATATGTGCACATAAGAATATAAACTATATAAATATATTTAAACTATATCGAAAGGCCCATGATCCATCGCAGCATCAGTTCTTGACTTTTGCCTGGTTACAGGGTATATTGAGCCAGTGAAAGCCGCGTCAAGCTATGCCAAGGCCTCAGAGCAGTTAATATGCCCAGGCAGGCGGGCAAACGTGTTTCTGTTTACGCTAAGTAGAAGGCCAACAAATTGCAGAGAGTCGCAGTAAGCCAATTTGGTAATTTTGTTGGCAGCGCATAAGGAATAATTCCACAACGCTTACAAGTGCCAGCAGATAGCTTAGTTAGAAGGTCCATCTGGTCTGTTAGACATTGCTGTTGTTGCTGTTGTTGTTGTTAATGAAATGTGTTTACAATTCTGTTAAATGAGCTGCTGTAAATCGCCTTGCCCGTATCACTAAGACTTATTTAAAAGAAATTCAGCCCCAGCTGTTGTTTGATTCGTAAATATGAAATAAGTTGTGCCTGCCTTCGGGCGGCGGATAAGCCGAAATGTGTCAACAAAAACATTTGGCCATGATTAAGACTTGAAAATAGTTATGGCCATGTCTTGGCCGGCACTCGATGCAGATCCGACTTTGTTTATTTGTTTTGGGCTCCTGTTTTTTCCTTCTTTCTTTCGAGAAACTAATCATGACCCTTTTGTGGGCGACACGTGGCTAGAAAAAACTAAAAATTATGGCCACAAACGAGCGAATGGCATCTAATGTGCGCCTGGCGATCGGCCCGCCTGCTGCCTCCAGCTGTCTCCTGCTGCCCCAGTCATTCGGTTAATATGCTGGCTGCCCCATAACTCGGAGCCTACTTCAAGCTGGGCTTTGGTCTCAAATCCTTTAAGTGCCATTTGGCGAGCAGCAACCGCACATAAACGCATTCGCTCGCAAGCTATCTACTTTTTCTCTCTCTCTCTCTTTCACTCTCGCTTATTTGGCTGTTTTTTTTTCAAACGCTTTTTATGCCTTTGGATTTGCACATTTGGACACTACTTAATTATGTTGTTAGTCCCTTTTATGTCACAATTTTCATTTCGCAACATCAAATAAACTAAATGTCCTAAGGGGCGGCGGTGGGGGTGTGGCTGTACAGCATTCGCTCGCCTCACCAGTTGGGGTGTGCGCAAAAAAGTATACAACTAAATGTGTATGTGTGTGTGTGTATATGCACTTATGTGTGCCTATGTATATATTGGCAAACTACAAGTTCAGTTGTTGTTGTTGTCGTCGTTTTTGTCAGCCACAATTGTCGTGGCAAGGTAAACAAAACTGCGTAAAGGTTGGGGCTGCTAACCACATTGCCCCATTGACTGCAGTCCTGAGGGTTGTTGGCCAAGGGGCTGGTGGGAGTGGGAGGCGGAACAAATGTGCCTATTTGTTGTCCCACTGCCATCGTCCGTCTGTCTGCCAGTGTGTGTGCGTGTGTGTGTGTGTGTGTGTGGCTAGTTGCTATAAAATTCTGTACGAAATGACCATTTGGACTTTTAATATGCTCGAGTAATGTCTGCATTAACAGAATTCATTTGCTGGACATGGCCAGACCGGATGTCCCCCCTCTCTCTCTCTCTCTCTCTCTCGCTCTCTGTCGCTCTTTCGGCACAGTTACCCAATTCCCTGGAAAGACAACCGGTGCGAGGCTTTAATGCGTCTCTCTGTGTGGCACAAACAAATTTATGTCTTGCTACTTGCTGAAATTGGATTTCTGGCAGCATCTAGTTACAGCTGCTTCGGCTGCTCCTGTCGCTCCTGCTGTTCCTGCTGTAGTTGTCACGTTGTTGCTTTTTAGTTTAGTTTCGTGCAAACAAACAAAAAAAGGCACAGCTCGAGAAAGGTGAGCGCAGGCGAACGCATTTATATCCATTGCTCAGATTACAACGTGTTATCCTTTTTCATGATTTGTATAGCAGAGCACACGCCATTTGTCTCGCTTCAGCTGTCCGGCAGGCAGCCTGTCCAATTCTTTTCCATTTTCTTTTCACTGTCGTGCAGCTGGGGTGCCCCAGTAATAATTACCTGCTGCAAATGAAAGTATTCCTCTCTCTCTCTCTCTCTCTCTCTCTCTTGAACTTGTTTCTATTCATTTGTGTCTAATTTTAATATGCCAACACTTGTCGCCTCTTGCAGAATGGCCGATTGCCGCGCAGTCTGCCCGCATTGCGTGCCATGGAGATGGCGCAGCGCACGAACTCGTCTGCCCCAACTGGAGGCGGTGCACAGCCCATGGAGGAGGCCGACAGCAGCAGTGATTCGGAAATGGAGTACATGATACCGTTGCACAGTGAGTAGCAGCACCCCGCTTCCCCTCCTGCCCTTAGACCAGATTTCATGCTCAGACAATAGCCATTGCCCACTGGCAAATTCAATTAAAAATTTTTGAAACTCTGGCATCTGCACGTGCGTGACAAGGTCCACGGGCAATGCAACAACAGACACCATGCCCATGCCCAGACCACGCCCACACACCATGTCAGCATCAGCATCCGAAACAGTTTCAGGTTCAGGTTCAGATTCCGGCTGAGGTTCAGTTCGAGGCACTCAGCCTGCGATAGTCAGCTGGCCAGTTGACGTTGATGCGAACGACAGGTATTTCAATTTACTTTTATGTCTCGTTGCCTTATCGCGGCGCAAATTGAAACGCTATCTTGACGCAATCAGCATGCCAGCGAGCCGCACCGAGATGCCCACATACAATTAAGTTAAACTCCGCTCATCAATTCTACCGCTCTAAGCGGCTCCAGCCAGCTGAGCATCCACTAGCAATGGGCAAAGTTTTCCGGCTTAATATATTTATGGCCGGAGCCGAAGCGAAAAAAATATGAACAAGTTTTTATGCATATTTCAGTGGCGTGACTTTGAAATACTCTCTGATTTGGTTTGGTAAAATAAATAGATGCCCTTATGCTAGAAAAATATAATAGCTGAAAATTCTCAAAAAAAAAAAAAAATAAAAATAAAAAATTATATAAATAAATAAATAAATAATAAACTTAAAAATAAATTTAATGATAATAATAATATAATAATAATTTAAAAAATAAATTAAATGATAATAATAATAATAATAATAATACTTATAATAATAATAATAAAAACTAATACAAATATATTATAAAAAATTAAAAAAAAAAAAAATAAAATAAAAGAAAATAAAAAAAATAGAATAATAATAATATAATATTAATAATAATAATAATATTTTTTAAGAAATTCCAAAAGAAAAATAATAAATAAATAAAATTTAAATAAAAAAAATATAATAATAATAACAAAATTAATTGAATGCCCTGAATGAATCGCTAAATTAATATTTGAGGAAATAAAAACATGAATCCCTAAAAAAATATATTTAAAAAATTCTCTGAAAGAATAGAAAATAATAAAATATGTATTGCAACAAATATTTAGCAATTTTGATTGAGCTTCATGCATAAAAAACTCATTGAGCCTTAATGAGTTTTTAGAAAGCTCTTAACAGAACTAAATAAATATACTTCTAGGTCATTTAATATTCTTTGCTAAACAATTTGATTTTCTTTTAACAAATATTTTAGCATTAGCTATTGAGCAATATGCCTTTAGCTATAGCTAAGGCTGGGTATGCCAGAAACCTGACAACTTATTCAAGAGTTTTTTTGTTTGTTCTTTTTACCTCAATGCCGGCTGCAGATATGAGAAAGTTGAGTTTGGTGCAGAGGCAGAGCAGCGGAAGCCTGCAAATGGTTTTAAGATCTCTTTTATGCAACTGTTTATACATAATAATATTTTTATGATTTTATTATTGCTGCCACAACAAATGCGACTTGCTGCTGGCCACATTTTGCCAAGATATTCGCAAAAGTTTTGCAACTTTCGTGCTCTCCATAGATATATATATGTATGTATGTATGTAGTTGTGCTCTGGGCAGTATTAATGATCCATTTACATTTCGTTTAGTGTGTGGCCGCAAATAAAGTTTGCCCCGGCCCGGCAGGCAGCAAAGTCTCTAGACAATGCAACCTCATTTGTGATTTCAAGAGGTCTATTTCGCTGCTAAAGGTAATGCTCTCTCTCTCTTTCTCTCTCTCTCTCTCTCTCTGTCTCTCTCTCTGTCTCTCTCTGTGTAGATATAGCGTTAATTTACTCAGCATTTAAGCTTGATGTTTCGCAAAAAAATAAAAAATTAAAAGCGCTGTCAACTGCGCCGTCAACTGCTCAGCCGGCTGCAGGTGAAGAGCCTTAACTCTCAGGCCCAACGGCAGCAGCTGTTCCAATTTTTTAGCAGCGGCCTCATTCGTGTAACGGTTTTCAGCTGCACACCTTCCCGCACAGACACATACACACACACGTACACGGCACAGCCACCCATTGGGCGTACTTGTCAATATGTAACTGTGCGCTGCCCCGCCCCGTCCGCCCTACCGGCCCTACCTTCGCTAGCTCAGGCCCGCATTTTGATGGAGCTGTATGTCGCTGAAGCTCTGAAGCTGACGCTGACGCTGGCGGCTGTTGCCGTCGCATGCTGCATTTTTTCGCTCACCTGAATGTTTGTTCAGTCAGAAAGTTTTGATTTATTTACGGCGCAAGTTTTACATTTTACACGACACTCGCCTCCAATTACACGCCGCTGCCGCTGTCGCTGTCGCTGTCGCTGCCCGCTGCCCGCTGCCCGCGTCGCAGCCGGGCAACCCTTTCAACGTCGCATCAGCTCAGCTCAGCTCTGGTCTGCTCATTTACACCTCAGCTGGCGACAGCAACCCTCGTTCAGCTGCAGCAGCAGCAGCAGCAAAAGTAGCGAAAAAATAAAATAAAAGTAAAATAAAACACAAATACTTTCCTTCAGATTTTAATCGCTCACGTGAGTCCTTTGCCTCACGGCTAACACTCACACAGCAGTACTTCTGTGTGTGCGTGTGCTTGGCAGTTAGTTTGTATGCTTTGGTGTGCTGGGCAAAGTAGGTAATATGTATATCGCTCTGTTGATATCGTTATTGTCGGACTTCGAGGACATTTGCATTTAAATATGAAGGCGCACTGGGCTCGCCGGGGCACGCTTAACATCAGAAGCGAATGCAACTCGATAACATCCTTATCTCAGCAGCAGTTAACTGGGTAATGAAAGCCGCACAGGCAAGCTCTGAGCAATATATATACAGTTATTTTCACAAAGTTCTCTTCGAGCTATGTAGATTCTAAATACGACCGCCTTCATCAGGTCTTTTACTAAGGCTTTTATTTTCTATTAAATTCGTATACTGAAATTGTAGCTAACAAATAATATTTATTTTATTTTGTGTGAGAGTTTCATAAGTGCCAGGCTAACAGATACCCTGCACCAAAACTGCGCTTTTAATTATTCTAGACTTTTTGTATATATGAAAGCAAACGTACTTTTAATGAGTGGTGTACAAGACTATAAATAGATTCTTCAATTATTTATTTATTTTATATAAATATATATTTTTTTTACACTCCTTATTCAGTGGGCCAAGGGCTGAATAAGAGGAATCATTAGAGTTGATTCAAGAATAAAATATATAACAAATAATAGAAAAACGATTTTTGTTGGGCAACTTATGGAATACATTTTGTATGTAATTAATAATTATTTAGTTATAGTAATTTAATGCCCAAATTTAAATTAAAAATTATACTTACCCTAAAAAATAGCAAGTTTATTGATTATTTTTTTAATTATAATAATTTAATGTCTAAATTAACATTTAATATTATATTTAGGCAATCTACATATGAGTTATACATACATATGTATTTATGTGTGCCAATCAAAATATTAAAATATATTTAAGGATGCTAGAGCTTAATTGTTAAGCTAGACTTAATTTAAGATTATTTCTAACCTAATAAATAAATAAAAATATCTAAGGCAAACTTATTCCAAATAAATACTAGATTTGCTAATAGCCGGAAACATATATAAAGCTTAATAATAAGCATGTGATTTATTTATAATTAACAAATTGCACCCCTAGTAAGAAAGAATTGAATACTTAAAAATAAATATTTACAAAAGTAACAGAAAAAATTAGAATTATTTTATAATCTCGTATAAGTGATTAATCAAAGGTAATTTCTACACATGAATATTATACATATGATATTATATTATAATATTATATCATAGCCATTGAATTCCATTCAATGTAAATTCTTAAAATTTCTTATACCTCTGCTGTTTGATATGTGCTTCATATGGAATTTAAAAGTTCCTCAATATTAATTCGAAATAACTTTTCGTGTTTGACTTAAGTGCGGAGTGTGAATTGTTTTTTGCGTTGATATTTGATATTCACGCGCGTTTTCGAATTCAAAACTCAATTGCAACTGCAACTGCAACGGCAACTGGCATTGCAATTGTTAGTTTGTGATTGTTGGCTGCGAAATCAACATGGTTAGCAAACTTGAGCAGCATTCGGATTGTTTGCGTTGCCTGAGCATGAATATGCAGAGCGAGTTGAGTTTCCGTGTGAGTTGCGCTCGCAGCTGCAACGCAGCTCTAATTGTTAAATGAAAACTAAATTATAATGCATTTGTAGCCATGCCCCCGATGCATGTAAAACAAGCATCGAATATATACGAGAGAATCGAGAGATCAAAGTAATTTTGAGAAGCGCGGCAATTAGCTTCAAGGGCTTTTCTTTTGTTTCTTCTTCCTTTTGCCACTATTTTGGCACTAAAATTACATTTGCATTTCCGCTTAAAGCAAACGACCTTGAAGGCGTCGTAGGCCAACTGCGAGGCAGAAAACGAATGCCATCAGCTGCTAGCCATGACCAAGGAGACCAAAACCATTAAAGCCGCCAGCCACTTCGTCAGCCACTTTGCCTCGCCTTAGCCGCAACATAGCTGCGTGCTTAGCTCCACCGCCTGACCCGCCTGCCGCCTGCCGCCGCCTTGGCCATGTTTCTAATACGCTTTCGGCTAAAGTAACAGTTGCTAAAATGTTTTCTATTGTTTTCACGCTCAACAAAAGGCAGACAATTAGTTTTCTTAAGCGACAAATCAAGTAGAAATTAAGTGGAGACGGCAAAGGCGCTTAGCGTGTTTGGGGTGGCTTGATGTCCTCTTGGCCGGGTGGTTGGGTGATCGGGGCCCGGTTCCTCGGTTGCTCGGGTGGTTTAAGGCGTTTGGATAAGGGCGCGCAAATGATAACAAAACAAAAGTGGATTATTGGCTCTTTAGCGCATAAACAATAGTGTGTACTATGTGCGGGGCTAACTGTGAATGTGTGATATTGTCTATAATATGCTTAACATTTGACATTATTCTGCTGCTGATGCTGCTGCTGCTCGCAAAGCCGCTCATGCCAGAGACGAGGTGTGCCTATCCACGCCACAATGCAGCAGTCGTAGCATAGGAACTTAATAAAAAATCCCTTTTAGAGCGCACGGCTACAAGGAAGCTGCATCACAGAGCAGAGTATAACAGCTGGCCGTGCCATAAAAGTCCCTTACACTGGGAAATTTGCCAGCTCAGTGTGCCATAAAGCATTCGATTGAGCACGCTTAGCAGAGACACAAACCATTTCGAACTGAGGCATTGCGCAGGCCTGAGCGAGCCACGACACGAAGTGGGCCAGGACGATTGGCAGGCGATTCGTGTGCGTGCCGGACTCGGAGCGAAGGCAGCGCGACAGCGACGCCGGCAGAATAACGGTATGCCTCAGCGGACAATGTCTTTGACTATTTGGGAGGACGACGAGCGCGCTTCGCAATCAGTTTGAATTGTGTCCTCGTAAAGAAAGGATATTCGTTACATTGTTGTTAAGTTGTTATTATAATTTCCAAACAAACCAACAAAAAAAAAAAAAACATCCAAAACCAAAACCAAAAAAAAAAAATCAAAAACAAAAAACAAAAACAAAACAAAATAACAACACCCATCTATTAATGCAACAACTGCAACACGCAAATTCAAACGCAAAGTAAAAACAACAAAATAAAATCCGAAAATCAAAATATAAACTCAAAACGCAGTTCACGACGCGACAAAATAAACAGCAAAAGCGACTGCAAAACAAAAAATCGAAAATCTAAAATAAATTATCAAACAAAAATCAAACTGGAAAAAAATTTAGACAAAAGTAAATAGTTTTAATCGTTAAAGAATTTTATAATTTATTTTTGTATGTGATAATTTAAGGCTGAAATGTATTTTATTTTCAAGCTAGGTTTCATTTAATTTCGATTTTCATTTCAAGTTCATTTTGTGTTGTTTTAAGTCTCTTGAAAAGTGAAATTCGAATTGAAAATTTTCGTAGCATACTTTTTGGGGCAAAGTGCTGTGAGACTCTGGTATTGTCCGATTGTGAATGAGCATAGTTTAAGCTTATGTATTTCCATTTTTACGTGCTAAAGTGTGCCGTTAAATACATATACTTGATGTTTTATGTGCGATTTGCTGAAAAGTATGAACGTAAAAATTGTTGTACGCATCGATTTTAGTTGTATTTACAAGGAACACAATGACTTTTTGTCTGCTTGTATGTGTGCTGCTGCTGCTGCTGCTGGTGTTGCGGTGTTTGCCTTTCCTTTCTCTTCTTCTTCTTCTTCATTTTTTTTTGGACACATTATGTACAACAACAATATGCACACAGACACATGCATGCGAAGATACATACATGCACACATTCTGCCACTTCGGCTTATGTGGCACATAAACCGACAACGAGCAGCCAATAAATGCTTTCAGCCAGCCAGCCAACGCCGAAAGCCGCCGACACAGCGCGGCCATATAAAAAGGCCAGTGCATTTGTGTGTATGAATCATACACACACACACACACACACACACACACACACAAATTTCAGTTAGATGACAACGAATGCTGTGTATTGTACACTTGTTTTTTTTTTTGGCATTTGTTATACACTCGTTGCTTTTTACAGCGTCTACTCTGTATGTGTGTGTGTGTGTGTGTTTTGGCTTTCAAAAATAAAAATATAAGTTTATATTTATACATAACATTTGTCCGTCTCCTCCGGCTCTGTTCCGCTGTCTGGGGCCTTTGTGCGCGTTGCGCTATAAAAACCGGAAGCGTTAGACTGACGTTAACGCCGACTGAGGCGCTGACTGTGGCTCTGTAGCTGCGGCTGTCGCAGCGCCTGATCCTGACACTTGCCAACACTTGGGGCGTGCGATTTTTGGAGTTTGAAGAGTTTTGTGTTTTCTGGTTTCTCGTTTCTCGTTTCTCGTGTCTCGTTTTTGGCTTCTGTTGTTTTGTCTCTCGGGCGCGCGTCGTTCGCATAAAAAGCAGCGCTTACATTCAGCTGCCTTTTATTATTATTGTTATAATTTTGTTCGTGTTGTTCTTGCTGCTGCTGCTGTTTCGCATTGCGTTACGCGCATAATTTTTATTTTTTGTTGGCTCAAGCTTTGCTTTGTATATACTCACACAAACGCACGCACACACACACACAGTGCACAGCCTCAAATCGTAAAATATTAAATTTAATTTTTCAAATGATGTGTGAATGGCTTAGGCTTGATATACGATAATGCCCGCGCCCCAGAACGTAATGTTTGTGCTTAAGGAACATCATAAAACCGAATCATAAAAACTGCAATTACCCAAAAAAAAAAAAGAAAAAGATGGCTTAGCACTCTGAAGCACGCAGCACGTAGCAGATGGGGCCTTAGAGAAGGGTTACTTTGTAGTGTTGCCCCCAATAATCAGATTAGCTAAATAAATATGGAGAAATAAATTTGATATTTATTAAATGAGGTTCAGTCGCACGTTTTATATTAGTGTATAAATGCAAAATATTTTTTAATAAAAAAAAAAAAAAAAAAAAAAAAAAAACAATCAAGCAAAAATTTAATACAAATATTTCTATTGTTAATTTGCTGAGAAAAGTTTTAATTATACACATTTATTAATGTTTTTTTTTATATATATTTTTATTAATTTTTTACTATTTATTTTTGTTTATAGCATAATATGAGCTATATTTAAATTAATAAGCTCGTACATGTATTTATAAATATATTTTAATATATATTTATATATATTACAACTCAAAACCCTTTTTTTTAAACCAGTAAAAATTGGAAAGCGCAAGAACTTATAGAAAAAACAAAAAATATCTTATTGGTCTGTGATAAG
Organism: Drosophila navojoa; assembly: GCF_001654015.2. Next base: position 434,912 of record NW_022045884.1, read on the forward strand.
TGAAGGGAAGTCAAAATTAAATAACAAAAATTAAAAAAAAAAAAACTTCAAAAGCAAAACGGCAGTCGGCAAATAAATAAATGCGAGCACAAACCGCAAAAGAAACTTTTGGAATTAGTAAAATTGTAGAAATCATTTAACGCACCAAATGATATCCGTATAATATTCAAAAAAGGAACAGGCAAACCAACAACAACAACGTGCAACAACAGCAATTAAAAGTGCGGTTTCACACAACACGCGAAAATCTATAAAAATAAACGACAACAACAAAGGCAAAAAAGCTAAAAACAAACAACAAAACAAGATAAATATATTTAAAATAAAAAACAAACGTATGCCCCGAAAATAATTTTAACACGATTTGATGATACACATCAACTGTGAGGCGGCACTTCATTAAACATCAAAGCGAGTTGCGTTAAACCGCAAAACGTGCAACAGCAACAGCCACAGCGGCAGCAACACAAATAACAGAAGCAGCAGCAGCAGCAGGAGCAGTAGGAGCAGCAGCAACAGCTACAGCAGCAATCGAAAAAATGTTGGCAATGCCCACACTAATGATGCCAGCAACAGCACAGATGACGCTCAGCAGTCAGCCGCTGTCGGTTGGGGCCAAGCCGTACGAGACGAAGCTGCTGGCCATACACCAGACGCATCTGCAGCAGCAGCAGCAGCAGGCTCCGGCACAGCAGCAGCAGCAGCAGCAGCAGGCCCAGCACCAGGTCAATGTTAAGCAGCAGCAATCGTCTCAGCAAATGTCCATTGTTACGACTCAGCAGCAGCAGCATCCGCAGTCCCAGTCGCCGCACCAGCAGCAGTCGCAGCAGCAGGCAGTCGCCGCAGCAGCAGCAGCCGCCGCCGCAGCCGCTCATCATCAGCAGCAGCAGCAAGCAGCCGTGGCCGCTGCCGTCTGTGCCGCCCAGCAGCAGGCGGTGGCCGTGCAACAGCAGCAGCAGCAACAACAGCAGCAACAGCAGCAGCAGCAACAGCAACAGCAATACCAAATTCACTCGCAGCAACAGTCGCCGCAGCAGGTGCTTAGCGTGTCGCCCAAGCAGGGTAAGAATCACTTTATGCCATGAATAGAATAAGAATTACAAATATGATTAGCGTATAATTCCAAAGTACATTAAGTCCAGCGAACTGATTGCCTTGCTCCTGCTCCTGCTCCTGCTCCCGCTCCGTTTCGATTACTTTACGAGCGATTCCAACACTTTGGGCCCACTTATCGATTTGCCTTTATTGCTGGCAGCCCCGGAATTTCACGAGTTTTACGAGACAGGCGCAGTTCGAGTAACGCTTTTTATGATGCCTCGTAAAAGCTGGCCAAGCCCGTAATGGCTAGCTGTCTAATGCCATTTGGGCCGTCAAACTTTCACTTCTTCACTTTCGCCAGCCAAGAGACTTAAGTCGAGCTAAACTAAACTAAACTAAACTGAAATAGGTATTTTGATATGGGTGTTGGTGCAATTATAGTGCCCATTGCTAGGTGTTTGCTTTCATTCGATTGTCTTTGGTGTTGTTGTTGTGTTAAATCAAATAGAAATCAATTTGAAATTATTGACAATTTCCACTTTGGCATTGGCTCAGCGATTTGCTTTTGATTTTGTCATAGCCATTGCTAAACGAAAGGTAAACACACACACACACACACACACACACACACAGGGAAGCAAACAAAACTAACGTCAAGTCTGGCTGTGTGGAAGGCAAAAGTAAATATCACAAGAAAGTCTGCCGGAGCAGGACTCTGGCTCAGTACTAGGGCGGGGGGCGGTGTGCGGTGTGCGCGGCTGTTTGTTATTTTTTTGTGTGTAACGCCCACAAAGTGAAAACTGCACTAAGCAAACAGCTGCACACTGAGCCCCTCAGACAACCAGCCAGACGGAGCAGGAGACGGGCACCAAGATGTAGACGAGACGCTGCCAATTGAGCCCAGTTGAAGTGCATTGGACAACGTGACGCATACGTAACACTTAAACGTACGTCCGCACTTGACCAGACGAGCAGAAGGGAGGCGAGGGGCGTGGCCTCCCAGAGACTAGCCAAAGTATTGAGAATTGAAAATCGAAGGGAATCGAATCGAATCGAATCAAAGTTTCAACTTCTCTGCAAAAACTTTGGCTGCTGTTGCGTTGCGGCAAATTTGTTTTGAAATTTGCAATGCTCGTTCCCCGTCGAGTGTCTGCTGAAATTTTCAATTGAATTCGTTGTAAGATCCACAGGCGCATTGCCAAAAAGCGAGTGAGAGGAAAAGGGGCGACTAAAAGCAGCAGCAGCAGCAGCAGCAGTTGTCGTCATGCTTGTCCTTCCACAAAGCAAACAGACAAAGCGTATTGCAAACGACAACAGCAACAGCAGCAACAGCAGCAACAGCAACGGCCACAGTAACAACGAGCAAGCGTTAAATTTGGCTTATAAAGTGGCCCGGTGTCTGGCTCTCCCTATGTGCACTCGCAGTGTCCTTCTTTGTTAAACTCTAAGGACGTTGACAGATGCGTTCGCCCAGGCGCTGGCACAGCTGCCAAGTAGCCGCCATTGTTGCCGCTGTTGCTGCTGCTGCTGCTAGTGCTGCTGCGTCTCGTGGGCGTCTCAACTTTAAGCAGGTGATCGATTTTTCACACCTACTCCCTCTCTCTCTCAATCTCTGTCTCTTTAAGGCCATTTGCCAAAATTTAAAATTTAAACAACTCTCGGCATTCTTGCACCGAATAAATTTACTTCAATTGCAAAATTTATAAAATAAAAATAAACTTATGATATATATTTTCAATAAATATAATGAATGATTTTCTATTTATTATTTTTTCTTTTTTTTTATTTGCTTGCAGCAAAAAGTGCGCATAAATTTGAATTTATTGTGTATGCAAATGAATATCTATTGTTATTTTATATATTCATTTATGTGACATTAAATTTCAAACTATATAAATTTGTATTAAATGCAAAAATATAAAACATTTATGTTGGGTGCAGCTGAATTTCAATGAATTAAAGCATAATTGATATTTAAATTATAAATTCTGATTAATTTAAGTTCGTAATATCTGAGAAAACAGGCTGAATTATTTATTATTTTATTTAGAATAAAATAACTCAGCTCGCCTGGTTTGATGGCTTCTTAAGCCGAGGTCAAGGCCTCAGTTGACAGTAGTTTATCCTTAGATTAGTTTTAAATTTAAAATTTTTATAAATAAATTTATTAATTTTATATTTCTTGTTATCTCTAAGATGAAAATTAATGATCTCTTGACATACTTCTTAAAGAGTTCTCATATTTAAAACTAAGATAAGATTTTATACTTCATTATATATATACTTAGATATTATCATGAGCATTCGTCCAGTCCGATTGATTATTGATTGCAGTTATCTGCTTACACACACACACATATACACATATAGACACACCTGTGTAATTGTAATGCTGATGACAATTATTCAGGGCACTCGGCGCATTCGCCAATGTATTTTGTCAACCTGTTTACCGTTGAGCCAGTCAGTGCAGTCCGGGTCGCTGCCAAGCCGTCGTTGGCCATTATTGCCGTTATGTGAAGCTGTTAAGTACGATTGCGGCCATTAGCCAGACAATCGGCCCTGACTACTCTGGCTGCCCTGGCTCGGCTCTAACGAGTCGCTTACGTGCGTGGCTATGCTTTAAATATGCCAGCATCCACTTGTGGCGCCTCGTGGCCATTTTCCTCAGACATTTTTCCACCATTTAGCTGGGCGCTATTGTTGTTGTTGCTGTCATCATCATCATCATCATTGTTGTTGTTGTTGCTGTTGTTGTAAGTGGTCAATGGTTTTGAAAATTGAAAACCATATATCAATGGCCTACACTGAGCGAATAAGTTTGTTCTCAAGCAACTTGATGCACTCCTTGGTCAGCTCAGCTCAGCTCTTGGCCATTATCGCAACTCTCTTTCACACACACTCTCTCTCTCTCTCTCTCGCTCTCTGTTTTATTTTGCTGTTGTTGCGCTTTTTCTTATGGGCTTTCATTTATTTGCTATTAACCTGTCATTGTTCATTTTTATTATTGTGTGGTTTTTATGCCCGTCTGGCTGCCCAGCTCCACCCACTGCTTTGCTTTGCACTGTCTGCTCCTGCTACTCCTGCTGTGGCTGTTGTTCTTGTTGCAATTGTGTCTCGCGGCATTTTCCGGCACTTGGCAGCGCTACACATGAGTGTGTCTGTCCGTCTGTGTGTGTGTGTGTGTTTGGGGTTGTTTGTGTGCGTGCAATAAATTGTTATTATCGCCACGCTGCAGCATGTCCTCGTCGTCGCCTTCTGTGCCCTTTCTGAATGGCCACATCCTCTCATGCTTCAGCTGATTCTCATCCGGAGCGGCGACAGCCAATGCTAAGATTTATAACTTTTATTATTATTGAAGCTTACGCTCTCCGTTTAATATTTGCCGCATTTATCTGGTCACGTTCAGTTTACAGTTTCATGTGAACCTGCCACTCCTGCTGCTCCAGCTCCTGCTGCTGCTCCTGCTGCTGCTACTGCTGTTGCTCTGACTGACCTGCTTGGTTTATGACTAGAAAATCAATCATACGGCATGTTGACGGCTCTGTAAACCCAAGCGCGCTCACCTGACACTTGCCATCACATCCTGTCAGATCAGATCTGTCGCATAGTGTTTTAATTTTTTAGCAGCAACTGTGAGTGGCATTCATTGATATCGACTGTCACGAGTGTCTCTGCGCTACCTGCTTTACAGATGAGCTACATATATTAAACATAGATGGATGATATATATATGTATTTCGCTATGTACTGATGCAACAAAGCAAAATCCGAGAGCTCCTATAAGCGCCTCATTGCCAAACACAATGATCGGAGTTCTCGCTCATTTACTTCATTTACGTGCTGTACGGAAAACATGACGACCGAGGGAGGGCCGAGTTGAAGCAGGAGGAGCAGGCGGAGCAGGCGGAGGCGGAGGAGGAGACAGATTAGTATGCTCGTCGTTTGCAAGGGCCAAGTAACTGTCGTTCATTTTCTGCAACCGACAGGGTGACATACACACACACACACACACTCTCATACTCACATACACATAGAGTGACTGTCGCCTTGTTATTAAGTGAGGGGACAGCTATGACTGCAGATGCTCAGACAGAGGCAAAAGTTTTTACAGACCTCCAGCTGGCCATAGCTGGTGCGCTGTTGGCTACCTCCGGCCGGGACTGGAGTGAGTCGATGCTTTTTGTTTTTTAAATGCCAGCAAACAACAAAAGCAGCATAAGGCAGTTTGGACAGCCGGGATGAGCATACAACTACGAAGCTAATACTTTAGCAGCCGGATTAGGTTCAATTGGAGCGGGCAGCCAGGCAGAGGACATGCAGTACAAAAAAAAAAAAAAAGGAGAAGAAGAAGAAGAAGAAATTGAAAGCCCAACGGCCGAGGGACCTAGGTGGCTAGGTAAAGCGAATGACAACAAAAAAGTGAAAGAGGAAAACGAAGAGACAAGAGCAGGCACACACACACACACACACACACAGCAAAGCAGGACAACAATAAAAAGTACTCTTGTACACAGCATTAAAGTTTAAACGTTGGTAAATTCCAACAGCTTCCGCTTAGTTGGACCGCTTGGACACGGACGTCGCACAGCAGAGACAATGAAGCTCGACAAGACTTTTAAGAGTGTGTGTGTGGGTGTGTGTGTGTGTGTGAGTGTGAGAGTGTGTGGGTGGCAGGTGCGTTCATGTGCGTAGTTGTGCGCAAATGTAAAGTGAGATTACGAATATCGATCAAGTGGCTGGGCGAAAGTTTCATGTTCTGGTTATTAATGATGCTCCACTGCTCCAGCCGGGGCACTCAGACTACCCTTGCTGCATATTGTGCAGCAAACAATCTGAAAATGCCAATAATAAAAGCACTTTATACTTTTAAGCGTTGCGGTTAGCAATAAAAATAAAACTTTTGTTTGCTGCTGCACAATTAACACACATATACATACATACACACACATATGCCCACACACATTCGCATGTGTGCCAGGCAGTTGACATTGCGTCTGGCTTTCCTGCGGGCACGCGGACCCGTCCATTTTTGCAATCGTCAATACTGATCAATATTTGATATACAAATTTGTAATGCCATGGGACGGAGCAGGAGGCACGGGGCAGCCGCAGGGGGCGGAGCAGCACCTGCATGCAAAGCATTTGGCGACGTTTGTTTGCCTGTCTGCGTGGGCTGAATGAAACAAAAAAATCGATTCAGCTTGCCGCGCTTCAGAGCGGCTCGTGTGCTCGAGGTCAACTTGGGGTCACGCTGAGCGGCCGCCGGAGTCGCAGCCCTAGCCGTAGCCACAGCCGCCGCAGCCGCAGCCGTTGCCGAGACGCCTTGCAGCCATTTTGACATTTGGTCGCAGTGCGCCTTTGTCTTTGGCGTTGACATAGCAACGGCGACCGGTCCAGTGGTTATGCCTGCTGCTGCTCCTGCTACTCCTGCTGGCCACATTTGCACAATGCGCCGCGCACATGACATTGTCATTGCTGTCTGACGCCTGGCCGCGGCCGACGTCAGCGCAGCACTTTTTAAAATGACTAACGGCGCTCGTGGCAGCGGGGCAGCGCGGCAGCGGTGCAGCCTGGTTGCCTGGCAGTGGTCGCAGCACACGAAAATCCACAAAGCCACATTCGTCTGTGCGGCGCAGCTGGCTGCTTGCAGCTTGGGGCATGCCCTTTGTTTCGCAGCTGGCGCTCACAGCTCGTTTGGCTGCCGCGTGACCAGCCAAACAAGCCAAGCGGACAGCGCAGAGCTCCACTGAGCTCCACAGCCCACCGCAGTGAGCCACAGACGACCCAGGCGCAACCACACTCGACCGCTGTGGCTCGCTCGCCGGTCGCCGATTTGTATATTTGGTGGCAGCATAATTTATTGATTGAGTGTTTGCCCAGTCAAGCGACGCGTCGCAGTCCCCCCACCCGCCAACGATCCCTAACCCGAATCGCGCTCAACCCCAATTTTCCATTGTCACTGCAAAAGCTTATATCGCTCTCCCTCCCTCTCTCTCTCTCTTTTTGCTTTCTACCTCTCCGACTGCCCTTTTTGTCGTTTTCGCTCTGCTCTGCATTTGGTTTGATTTTGTCAGCTACGCTTTGTTGCGCTTTTCGCCAGCTCTAGCTTGCTGTTAACTATATTTCTGCAAGTGCCATGCCCTCCGACCGCCCAGCTCTGGACTCTTTCCTGCTCGCGCTGGCAGCGCTAAAAATTTAAATTGGTTTGTTTTGTATTGCGGCTGCTTCTGTGGCTCCTGCTGCTACTGCTGCTGCTCCTGTGGCTGCTCCTGCTGCTTCAGTTTCTGTTCGTTTAGCTGTCTCTGCTTCTAGCTGCTCTGCCATAAAATTGCAAATTGCAATTCGTCGCCATGACTCGTTGGCTGACACTGCTGTGGCATCGCCTTTCCCTCTCCCCCAGCAACAGCAGCAGCAGCAAGATGCTGTCCGCCTCCTGCCCGAGCTTTCTCTCTCTCTCTCTCTCTCTCTCTCTGGCCCCTTTCGCACAGCGCACGTTGCGCATCGTTGACAAAGTTACGAAACTGTGGTAAATTTTATTTGAATTTCCAATGCAGCTGCCACACTGCCACCCAGCCCCGCCCCTCCCGCTGCGGCCGTTGCTGCTGTGTTGTTATTGTTCTTTGGCCTCAGACCAGCAGCTCAGCTCGTTGCGGTTACGAAGCGTTGATGAATGAAGTGCATTTAACACTCAAAAAGCGTCGCCGCGCTGGGCTTTGCTTTTGATTTTGCCACCCAGCCCTGCCACGCCGCGCCGCCAGTTGTGGTTACCAATTAATCATGGCCAGCAGGAGTCGCAATGGCAACGGCAACGGCAACGCTGGCCCATCCAAACAAGAGCCCAAGAAATCCCTCCAAAGACGGCCAACCACTATATTATACGGCCGCATTGATAAGCCAAGCGTACAGTTTTTAATCATATTGGGATCAATGGCAGCCCAAAAACTTGTTGAGGGCGGCTCGAGAGCCCGCATCAAAGTCGCCTCGGAGCGAGACAGGCAAACAAGCCAACATGTCAGACAGACATCACGTAGCAGCAGGCAGCAACGTGCGAGGGGCGGGGGGTGTTACAGTTTAATGATAACAATAAAATAGAGAGCACAGCATACGGCATCAATGTCAAGAGTAGGCTATGCATGTGTGTGTGTGTGTGTGTGTGTGCCAGCAAGTTTTTGCTTGTGGCAACCTGAAAAATATGAGGGATGTGTGTGTGCCTCTTGTTGTTGTTGTTGTTGTTGTGTTTGAAAAATTGCGACAGCAGCAGCAGCAGCCTTAAATCAAAAAAAAATTATATTGTCATATAGGCAGACAAACAAACACATACACACACACAAGGGGGAGCAACATGTTTGCCATGCGAGCTGGCAGGGATCGGGCAACGTGGGCGGCTAGTGATAAAAGCAAAGAGAGCGCCCCCAAAAAGTGGCAACCAGCAGCAGCAACAGCAACAGCAACAGCAACGGCAGCAGGAGTCGGCCAGCAGCAGGCGGCAGTCGTGGATGGTAAAAATTAATTTATAATAGGCATCCTTTATGAGATGACAAGGATGCTGAATAAGATAATGGCATCAACAAGCAAGCTGGCAGGATGAGCAGACAAATGGCGCGAGCGCCCAAAAAGGCGTACACTCTCTGCCGTTAGTCGGGGCCACGTTGGGGGCGTGGACGTGGGCGTGGGCGTAGGCGCTGCCTTGTTTTTGGGTGGCGAGGGAGGACTCTGGTCGCAGAGTTTGGCAAATAACGAAATTACTTATCGCACGAGGCGAGACCAAAAGGCAGCAGCAACAACAACAGTCACAACAACAACAACAGCAACAACAACAACAACAATATAAGATGATGCTTGTAAGCTGTTGCTAATAAATATTTAAAAATGTTTTTCGTTCGGCTCATTCCATGTGCAGAAAAAAAAAATACAAGTGGTAACACGCTGTCTTTCTGTATGTGTGTGTGTGTGTGTGTGTGTGGAAAATGGGAAAATGTGATTTGTTGTCGTTCGCTAGCTCGTTGATTGCCTTTGCACTGTGGAGCGGAAATCAGAGACCCGCACGCATCAACACCACGTGGCAGATAATGAGTAACTGTGGTGCAAAGCAAGCGATTAATTAAGTAATAAGAGAATAAGAATAAAGATTAGCGTGACTGATAATGTGTTATCAAATATTATTTATAATCTGTCTGCTATCAAATATAGATCAATTTGTAAAAATTTTCAATTTGACAGCAACTTTTTATACATTGATCACGATTTAGCTAATAAGCAAGCAACGTAGCTGTTTACAGAAATGAAGCTCTTCGAATTAGAATTTTTATTTCGGTCTTTATTTTCTTCTATTAAACAACAATTTGATGCATAAATAATATTTATATTTATTAAATATATTTTGCTTCTTTATTTTTGTAAAGTTAATAATAAACTTGTTCTTAAAAATTAATTTAATAATTAAATAATTTCATTAATAATTAGTAGTTTTATTAAATTAAATTTAATTAATAAAATAATAATTTTATTCAATATTAATTCTTCTCATATTAAATAAGAAGCAAGGGTTCATAATAATATCACAAAACTGATTTCCTAATTAATCAAAAATTATATAATTTTAGATTTTAAAAATTTATTAGATATTAAACCCGACTCGAACTTAATAAATTATTAATAATTTATAAATTTTAAATATTAAAATATTTACCTTAATTAAATATTAAAATTTATTTTGATAAAGTTAAACCTTTTAATTTTTAAATATATATATTTTTCTTTATTAATTAATTATCTATTAAATTCGAATTAGATATTATTAAAGTAAAAAATATATATAAAAATAAAAACAAATTTTTAATGGCAATACATTTACATATTCAATTTGAGCTTTCAGTATTTTCCAATAACAGAATAAATTAAATTGAATGAAATAACTTGAGGGATATTTTATCTAATAAATAAATATATTCTAATCTAGTTATGAATATATCCTAAAAGATTATTCATTTGAATATTACTATAGATTTACATCTAAAACATAAATATATCATAATTAGATGTGAATTCTTTTAAATATGAACCCTGATTATTATATCTGAGGCTAGGCATTTTACGATTTACGACTTCACAGTCTGTGCCGCCTTTTTAAATGATTTCTTCTTAGTCCCCAATCTTCGACTAATGCAGACACTGTTCGCTGTTAATATATCATTTGCCTTTGTTATCTGTTTAATTTGAAGTTTTATGTTTCACTTGGCTATCTGCAAATGAACTCTGTTCATCTCTGGCTGCACCAGCGAAAATGTATAATGTGTGTAGACACACACACACACACATACATATATTGCTACTTAAGGATACCTGGCAGAAGTGAGCCAGATATGAGCCCGATAAAGACGACGGCAATAAAAATATTTTACGAGCAAATTATGTTTATTAGCGCGTCAAAATGTCACCATTATGCATGACAAAATACATATTAAAAGGAAATCTAAAAAAGAGAGAGAGAGAGAGAAGCAAAATAAATTATGAAGTGTGGCATTAAATGAGCTTAGGCACACACACACACACACACACACTCGAAGGCAGTCGAAATTGTTTGGCTAAACAAAGAGCTAATCGAATTTTCTGGAATGTGTTTGGTCAGGTCAGGGGGCGAAAGTGGCTAGAGAAGCCACTCGATTGGGGCAGCAACAGCTGCAACGCCAGCAGCTGTATTTGTCTGCATGTTGTGGCATGCAGCAAATATAATTCGATTTGCCAGCAGGCCACATGCACACCATTCGCATATGAATATCATTGCATGAAATGCTGGAAAATGCGCCTCAAGACCCAATGAAAGGCAACGAGGCAGGCAAGCGAAACAACAAGCAAATTACAACAATACGGCAACATTGTTGCCACACTGAATGGCAACCACGATGCATGCTAAATGTAATGCACAATGACAAACGCGCCCCAACCCCTAAAGGCACACACACCCACACACACACACACACACACACATGGACTCGTTGTGAGCGGTGTATAAAAATAGTTGCTGCCAACGATTGCCGAGGAGCAGCGACTAAAGACGAACGTTTCACAGCTGCAGGCTGGACTCTAGCAGGGGTGGGGTGTGTGGGGCTGGGGGTGGGTTGGCGACCTGAAACTACGGCAAAAGCAAACAGGGCAGCAGCAACGCGCATGACGCGGCTGCTCCAACCGACACAACTGGCTGGACGGCCGACAGCACTGGCAATGCCACCACCACCGCCACCACCGCCACCACTGCCACCACCGCCACCACCACCACCACCGCCACTGGCTGGCACATTGGGCTGCCCCACTGGGCCCCGAGAGCAGCTGGAGACAAGCAGGCAGGGCCAGGCAGAGGCGGAAGCTGACGAAATGTTGCCGATGTGCCTTGCTAACGATGTGGGCAAAAACAACGCAACGCAACGCAAGGCAACGCAACGCCTACGATGCCGACGCCGACGCCGACGTCGATGCCGCAGCAACAAAATTGCAGCTGCACTTGGCCAAACTTGCTTCAGCCACCTACAGCTGCACTCGCTGCTATTTTTTTATTCGCCAGTGGGTGGGGGTTGCATTATCTGCAATTGTATGTGTGCGTGTGTGTCTGTGTCCGCGTGTGTGTGTGTGTGTGTTTCTGTGTGTGACGCTGTTGCGTTTTTATTTGCCGCTTGTTTTTGTTGCTTTTGTTGTGCTCTATTTGCCGTTTCGGCTGCCTCACTTATCGTCGGTTGGTCGCAAAACTTTTAAATTAGAAATTTTTGTTCGTGGAGCCTGACAGTCGGTGGTTCGGCTGCGAATGGTAGGCGGGGATGCAAGGGGGGGGGGGTGTAGCTGGGGCAATGAGCAGCACTCAATAGTTGTTTTTTAGTTTTTGTTTTATACTTTGTTAGTTGGTTAGTTTTATGTTTGCAGCATCAGCAGCACTAGCAGTTGTTATTGTTGCTGTTGTTGTTGTTGTTGTTGTTGTTGTGGTTTCCATTGACACTCACTAGTTGCTACTATTAATTTTTTTTTTTCGCTTTACTCCACCTCCAGTTAGACCTCTGCTTTCTCCTCTATTTGCTTCTTTTTTTGAAGCTTCGTCTATAATTTTTGTTGTAGTTGTTTGTGTTTTGTTTTAGTTGCCGTCGTGTGATGCATTTTGCGGTTGTTGTTCAAGTTAAGAGCACTTTAAAGTTTGTAATGAAATTTGACAGGTCGTTAAAGGCTTTGCTCTTGATGTGGTTGAGAAGTGTAATGTAAACGTCGATGCACAGGCTCGCAAAGTGACAAACTTGGTAAACGGATATGGGAAGCTAACTAGCGTTGATTGCTGTATAAGCACTATATGCACTGGCTGCCAGCCACGATCAAAGATGAAGTACACACATACAAACATATTTATATAAAAGTCAAAGCTAAGTGATAAACTATTAATTATTTTTCTAGACTGCACATATCTCTCAAATAGCTCAATTCCAGAAGTAAAGCGCCATCGATAGTATTAGTTATTAAGTCTTTCGATGAATCAATTGATCCTGTTCAATTTCGATATATTTCCTCATTTATCAAACCCATGAAGCAACGTCTGTGTGTAAACTCACTACCAAACTGGAAGTTAATATTAAATACATACTTTTACTGTAGATATTATAAAAGGTATTCAAGGCACATGTCTCATAGCCTGTAAAGAGTATGTTTAAGATTTGAATATGATATTAAAATAATTAAGGTATACATAATGAGCTATGTTTTTTAGTAAGGAGTATTTTAGTAGAAATTTTTATTATGATTATAATTTTTGTTAGCATTTCATTGCCCAATCCTCTATAGCTAAAAGCTTAAATCAATTAGTCGTCATGAATGTCACTATTATTTATTAAAACCTTATCCTATTTAGAGATAAGTTAGACCTTCGATGATCCAGGAGATGAAGTCTATTGAATCTTTGCCTTTTGTTGTTTATCATCACATTATCTACGAGACGAACTTGTAAAATTTAACTTTAATATTGTGTTTATTTGGTTTAATCTACGAACTGTTAAATCTAAAATTTCAAATATTATGGGAATTTTATTTTTGTCTTATTTGCCATTATAGCTGGAAAGCAATCTAAAACTACATCAAATTAAATTTATCTTCTTAATATATGATAGATTTAATATAAACTTTCGACTATAGTCACTATCAAGAGTTTTACAACTCTAACCAGTAGCAGCTTATTAATAGAATCAATTCATTAATATTTAATATGATTTGTGATTGTTAAACAAGATTTTATTTTAAGAGAATCTTGAAGTAAAGAAATCACTATTGAAATACTCACCTTGGAGATAATATGCCAAAAAATAGTTGGCCAACAGAGAGTAGGGTGTTAAGCCAAAATCCAGATGGATATTGGTACAAAAAGTGAAAGACGAGAAAACAAGGGCATACAGCTCGACTTTAATAATGATTGGACTAAAGTAAATATTGTGCAGCGTAATCTAAAATTAGATTATGTGGCTGAATAACGATTAGGTTTTTCCATAATTTTAAAATCCATATAAAATATTCATTCACAACAAAAATATCATCTACTTCATCCTATTTTAATTCACATATACACTCAACTTTTAGGTTTAAAAGAACAAGACAGCGCTGTCAGTTATTAGCTACAGCACGCACTCTTAAATTATAGATAAAAAAAGTAAATATGTCTTAAAAATTGATTAGATAATTGTATAGACTTCCCATATACATACATATATACGGCAGACAGCATTCAACAGACCTCAACACTTATTTCGCCAGAAGTTTTTTGAATCGTCTTTATTGGTGGCTGTTGCTGCTGTTAAGAGCCGTTGTGAGTTCAACAAAAGATGATGTGATTGAATTTGCACCGTCCACTTCCCGGCCCACGTCCTCGGCGAAGCAGATGCCGAATATATATATATATATAGAAAAAAAGTGGGTGGCACAGATAATTTTCTCAGTAGGCGTCACCTAATGGCATTCCGCAAATTGTTTGTTGAATGAAAGTGAGGTTGGATTGGCAGCCGAAGACGACGACGAAGAAGAAGAAGCAGCTGCGGCAGCAGCAGCAGCCCCAGAAGAAGGTCCACAGCTGGGTGAGAGCTTGTTATAATGCCCAAGTCAAGTTCTAGCCCCGAGTTCTGTATTGCTAACTGGCAAACCAAGCCAAGCCAAAGGCAAAAGAAGGAAAAAAAACAAGTAGGAAAAGGTTGTCACGCTGCCAAGACAAGGCAACAGAACTGAGGAAGACGATGCCAAAGTCGATGGCAAAAAACAACAACTTAATACCCAGCTGATGCCTATTAAGCACAGCATTTGTGGCACCCACAGCCCCAGCCCCAGCCCCAGCCCCAGCCCCAGTCCCAGCCGCGCCCCTTCTCAAGTCGAACGGTCCCTTTTGCGTGTATTTTGCCTTGATTTTGAGGCTGTGATATTTTCATTTGCTTGATTTGTTTTGGCATAATTTCGCCTCGACTTGACTTTGCCTCGTTTCGTCACATTCTGTGGGGGATGCTTCACTAAATTATGGTAAATTCTATATAGCGAGCGTGTGTGTGTGTGTGTGTGTGTGTGTGTGTGTGTGTATGGCCTTGTGGCTGGCATTGCCAAACCGCAAATCAGCATATTTTTTTTTTTCTTGGTTCAGCTTGGCCCAGAACAAGCTCTGAATAATGACCATACTCGCACGCATTAAGCATACGCCCCGCCTCCCGCAGCGCCCCCTGCCGGCCAGTTACCCCTGCTAGTGACGACGCACACGTAGCAACAATAATTTCAGCTAATTGCTCTCTGAACAGCCATTTCAATGCGAAATGAATTCTGTGCATCGCCCGGCCCGGCTGGCGCACACAAAGCGGAGCACAACGGCTACGTAATTCCCCCCAAAAAATAGTTGCGGCCCATTCATTTTGGCCAACAGCACCGGCACTGGCAATGGCACTGGCTATGGCACTCGCACTGCAACAGCATCGGCCATCGGGCATTGGGCAAAAGGGCAGTTTGTTCTGCTTGGGCAGCTGTAATAAAATTACGTATACGCAAAGTGGGCACCCACTTGCCGGGCTGCATATGAAATACGAATGGGGCCGGCCGGAGTGCAGAGCCGGACTAACGAGTGGCCTCTAATACAATAACAAACAGTTGAATAGCCGGAATAGTTAAGCCCATGATCGTCATATACGGCTGCTATGACTTTCATTGCCATTCATATCTAATCGCAGTCCATTTCATCTCTCTCTCTGTCCCTGTCTCTGTCTCTTTCTCTGTCTGACTGCAAAAATTAAATTTGTCTCTTGACTGACAAATGTCCCCCGAGTGGGCAAAACCAGAAAAGTACTTGACGATACGTAAAAGTCAAGTCAAATTGCAGCCGGAGACGGAAGGATGGGGGCATGGAATGGATGAGTACTCAGTTCGACGGAGATGGAGACAGAGACGGAGTCGGAGCCGTAGCCCGACCCTGGCTCGTTTCATTAGTCTGCTTGTAATACTGTTAAGCGGGCAAAGATACTGTCACTGTAGTGGGTGCACACTCACTCAGCTCTATAGCTCCACAGCTCTGCTGCTTATATCTGTAGCTTTGTATCTATATATCTATGGCCAGGAGCGGCGCTCACGCAGCTGCTGTGGGTTTAGGGATCCGGGACGGGGCCAACATTTTGTTGGCATAGGGAACTCTGGGACTCTGACTTGTCCTGGCTGAAGAGCAGCTGATGTTGATGATGATACACACTCAAGTGCGCTTTGGGCACAGCATTTGAGTAAATATATATATATATGCATTACATACGTATATAAGTGTGTGTATGTGTGTGTGTGTGCGCTCACGCACAAGCACAAGCACTTGTGCAGATACAAACGCTACGCTGACAATATGCCGAAGAGAGAGAGAGAGAGAGAGAGACTGAGGCCATCGTTGCTCTTACTTATTTATGCCAATCACCCCCTCTCTCTCTCTCGCTCTCTCTCTCCCGCTTGCGTATGTGCTGTCTCTTATCCGGCTGTGCTGTTGTTGTCACTGCTGATTTTTAGCGTATTCGCTTCTATTTAAACATTTAAAGCAAGATGCTACGTGTGCCGCATGCTAAGACGCATCGCGCACAGTGGGCCGAATGCGTTAAGAATGTCACCAAAACACGCTCCGCTTAGCGCCGTCTGGCTTGAACCAGAGCCGCTGCCACTGTTCCAGTTGAATTGACTTTGACTGATGCGACTGCCGGCAGTCAAATATGGATGGCAGGAGAAGGGAAACTGGTGAAAGGCATAAGCAGCAGTTCTTAGGGCCGTCTTCCGGCCCACAAAAAGCAGTCAGCCAAAATGAACGCGCCGCAGAAATCTCCATGGATTGCGGCCTGCGTCGCAGTCGCAGTCGCAGTCGAAGTCGCATGCGGATTGGTTTTATTTCATTAGCTTTGCGTCAATTTAAATATTTAACGAGTATTTTTGAGCTGATAATATTTGCCGTCAGCTTTAAATTGACTAAAACGTAGCGCGGCTGTGGCACAGATTAAATTTCCGCTCTTATGAATGCGCGCGGCTAATAGAAGCGTCGACTGTGAGTGCGCACATGCTTACATATATATGGATATCTACATGTGTGTGTGTGTGTGCGTGTGTGTGTGTTTGTGCTGGTGTTAGGTCTGGTCGCAGCTTGCCATTGTCGGTTGATCCCAGACCGGCGTTCGTCAGTTTCAAATGTCCGAAAAAAGAAATCCAATTTGCCAGGCGCGCGCGTTGGCAATGCCCCGAGGACATGCGTTCATACAAAAACAAAAAAACAAAAACTGGCTAGAAAAAAGCCAGCAGCAGCAGCAAAAACTGGCGACGGCTGTGCGGCCACCGTGGTCCAGGCTAGACCGGAGCAACCGGAGCAGCCGGGAGAGACCGGCCAGACCGTGTCCAGCAACGTGTAGAAAATAAAAATTTCTATTTAAATGGCAAAAATCAACAAATGCAACGCAAAACAATCTAAAACACAAATCGAAATTAAATGACCGCACTTGCACACAAGAGCGCAATTTACACACACACACACTAACACACACTCGCACACAGGCAGGGAACATGGCAAAAACAAGCCACTTACAAAAAATAGGGAGAGGAAAAAGCAGAAACTGACTGAAATAAAGTGTAGCAGCTGCGCCCAGTAGGAGCTCTGACAAATGCGGCTATGGATGCAGATGCAGATGCGGATGCAGATGGAGATGGAGATGGAGGTGGAGATGCAGATGCAGTAATATCAACAATTCATTCGGCAGCCGCGAAGCGAGTTTTGAATTTGGTTTTTGATTTTTTTATTTCAGACTTTGCTCTGTTTCTATTTTTTTGTTGCCAGTCCTCCCTCTGGCTGATTGTTGGCACTTGCATTGTCCGTATTGTTCGCTAACAAGAATGGGTGCGCCAGAGCAAGCAGCATTGGCCATTTGAGCATGTGCAAAAAGTGTGACCCCCTGGGCGACAAGCGAGCTCGGATCGAACGGCTCATGGCTATGGCCATTGGCTGTGCCTTAGGCTGGTAAATGAGCAGGTTGAGCTGGCTCAATTGCATGCTCTAATTAGTGGCTTGTCGGAGTCTGAATTTGAGCAGTTGCTAGTTATAGTTGGAGCTAAAAAACCTCTGAATGAGCATCACTGATGTAGGCAGCAGATAGATGATTGAGTTTAAGCGATCTACATATATTGAGCTGATCATCGTGGAGTGATGCCATCGGGTTACTATTCATATCCAATAGGGAGAAAGGATTAAGAATTAAATTGTATTGGCCAATCAGCTGCTCTCGATTTTTAATTGGGATTGCATTTTCTATTTCTATCGATGGCAGTCAAATTGTATATCAATAACATTATAATTAAGCATCAATAGTTAACAATGATTTGTAATAATATTAATGGATTCGAAGGTGCTTAAATTACATTCCTTTTCTCAACAATAACTTACCTATTTAGCCAAGAACTACTAAGTGTTTAGATGGTATATTCGATTTCGAATGGCCACATAGTACAACTTTGATATATCTGACAGAATTTCGGAATAATCCAATTTAAGCATTATAAATATAGAAGTTTCCAAAAAAAAGTTTGCTTCTAAATTAGTAAATAGAAAATTTTGAAACAAAAATTATTTTTCCTTATATATTTACATATGTTTATAAGGACATCAACTTATTTTAAATAATTTTGCTTTCAGTTCAATAGAAAAGTTTAATATATTACTTGTTCAGCTCTAAAACTCATATTATTATAAATTTATAAAATTTTAATATAAAAAATTATTATTAAATTTAATATTATTTTTGGATTTATACAGGCTCTTTGAGATTATTCTGCCCATTTGACCAATTCCTCCATAAAAATATGAACTTTTAAATCATTTTTCGAGCTGAAAAGGAAAGAGTTATTAGGCCCATAAGCAATATCATCGCCAAGACTAAGAGAGCTTAGTCTCTCTCTCTCTCTCTCTCGCGCTCTTTCAATCAATGCACAAGGATTAGCACTGAATTTTGCCTTCTCTAGAATAGAGATGTCCGGGCTAAGCCAAACGTTTTTTCACGACCTCACAAATTGTTGTTGTGACGTTGCCTCAGCTTCGTAGCTTGCTTGATCTCTGATGGGAAGGGCCAGCTGTTGATGTCGCATAATACTTCTTTAATTACATGCAAAGGGCTTGGCTAATTTGCTTCAATTTTTTATGCGCCAGGTGCGCACACCTCTCTCCTAGCACAGTCCTAGCTCAGTCCTGGCAAACACTTTTCATTGGGGATTTAGATCAAAACGCACCAGCTTTGGGTTCTTTTCTGTTGTTGTTTTGTTCTTTTGGCTCGGCAACAAAATTAATTAACTGCGAATGTGCGAAACTAAATGAAGCCACTTTCAGTTAGAGTTAGCTCTCACCGTACCCACCCACACATACACACACACACACACACACACACATGCACATAAATGCCAAACTCTTTACAATTAACAAGCCGGCGTGAGGCGTCGTTCTACTTTCCAGCCCGAGGCTCGATGTATGCATGTATGTATGTGTGTGTGGAGCGACGCATATGTGGCAGTCATGTCAGACAGGACCCCGATCGTAGCCAGGCTAAGGTCTGCCCACCTATACCTGGTACTGGGCCCCGTGTCTGTGCGTGTGTCGAGCTGAGTGCGGCTACATCAACACCTACGCTTACACACACTAAAAACTAGTGACATGACAGCAACAAAAAAGTAAAAGAAATGGAGCAAAGAGAAAGGGAAATGGCTGGGGAAAAAAAAGAGTAGAGGAAGGTAAAGCGGTAACCGCAATTTGACCCAGGTTTTACTTGCTTTAGCTTTCGTGGCGCCCGACAAATATGCAGATTGCATGAATCGCTGCGGCTGGGAGTGGGAGGTGGACTCACCTGCGTCGCGTTTACCTTTAACATGTGCTGCAACAACAACAGCCCGCCCTCTGCCGCCTCCCTTGGCAAATGCTACAACAAACGGCGCTTAATGTTCGTTGTTGTTAGAGAATGGGCTATTGGCTGTGTGTGTGTGTGTCTGTGTGTGTGTGAGCTCTGGGCTTGTCTGACTGCGTAAAGCTACCCAAAATCCAATCCAAACACATGGCCATGGCCAAGCCGTATATATATAGAATCATTGTACCCTTTTTTGCCGAGCCAAACGCTTTCGCTTATTCAGCTTCCCAGCATTTGTTGTTGTTGTTGTTGCTGTTGTTGTCGCTGCTGCGGTTCCCAGTTAGGTGTTTGCATTGTTGTCGCTCCCAAAAAGCAAACAGACGCAATTTCTATTTCGTTTTGTATGCAGTGCGTGTGTGTGTGTGTGTGTGAGTGAGCGACTGCGCTCTCTAATTTATAAGGCCAAATGTTTATTTGCCCGCCTGGGAGCAGTTAAATGCATTCGCTAAGGCCACGTTGGTCTCTTTTCCCGCCTCCTTTTGCGATTTCTCATACGCAAAAATTTGCCATTTCTTATGGCTGCCAACATTGTCTCGTCACTGCAGTCCTGCGACGTTTTCTACACAATTGCTACCACACACACACACACAAAATGCAAATGCCTCCTGCCAGCTCCTGCGGCAAGCGTGTAAAGGCAAACAAGCGCCTATGACTGGCATTTAAATGCGAAATTTGCACGCGAGCGGAAACCCTGAATAGAGCTGACTCCCAGACATCTTTCTCTCCTCTCGATTGGGCTGGCATCGGTCTGATTGCTTTATAAGCACAGCCAATACAGTACACCTCATTTTTTGTTGCTTTCCATCTCTAACTCGCTCTCTCTCTCTCTCTCTCCCTTCCACACGCTGTCTCTTTCGTATTTGTGTGCCAAATTTAAATCAAATTATTGACATTTGTTTAAAGCCAGAGCAAGTGACTCGCATACAAATGAGTTAAATTTCTTTCTCTGGGCCACGAGCACTTTAAGACAGCAGCCGAAATCAGCACAAAATGGACGCAAGCCGGCGGCAAAAGGGTGTTCTGATAAGAGACTTGAGTGCTTGCGTGTGAGTGTGTGTGTGTGTGAGTGGGGGTGCTGGTGTGGAGCAGTCGTTGCCTCTGGGGCAGCAACCCTTGGCTACAGTTGCTCTTGTTGTTGTTGCTTTTGGCTCTGGCATGTTTTGTTTTTAATAGTTACTGAATCTCATTAGAATTTAGATGAGTCTTAATGAGTCATTGTTTTACACGTTAGACGGTCGCGGTGCGGACGAGCAATGGGATGATGACGACGGCGATGGCAGCAACAACAACAACAATAACAAGGACAACACACACACACACACATAAAAGTAGCTAAGAATAGTGCAACGTAGTCACTGAATAACCCAAAAAGTTTCTGCGGCAACGGCACGAAAAGGTAGCTCTACCTCGGTGTCAGCAACCCCCGGCATAGCAGAGCACAGCACACACACACACACACACACACTCAAGCTGACACTTGTATAAAAGTACATTACATAAATATGTATATACATACATATATAAAAGACATTCAACGCATAGCGACGCGACGCGACGCGCACCACAATGAAAATGAAAATTTCATTTGATCTGCGCGACAATTTGATGAGAATGCTCTAGCCGTTTTTGGGTGTGCGAAAATGGGAGCTCAGCTAGAGCGCAATGATTTTCACACACACACACATAGACAATGTCAAGGAAATCGTAGCCAACAGCAACAGCTTTGAACGCACAATGCTCGAATTTCCCATTTATGTAGCTTAGCAATTGTATTATAAATGAAAATCTAATCTATCGAAAAGAGATGAAGAATAGTTACGATAGTTATTCGAGCACAGTCGATAGTTGATAGGAGTGCCATGAGTAGAAGAGAAAAGCTGTGCACATTTTAATGGCTTATGGTAAAGGCAAAGAGACGAGAGGAAGCAGGAAGCAGGAAAAGAAAGCCGTCTGTGAAGTCAATAGAAAGACTCCAGTAGAGTAAAGAAATATGGGACAACATAAGGGTTTCACTAAGGGTTTAAGTGAGCAGTTATCGTTTACTTAATACTTTCAGCGCTTTTACTTTCATTTTGTAAGTAGAGTTACTTTCAAGGTTTGCATTTCTTGGGAGTATTGTAAAGAATTTTTCATTTACAAATAATCCTTAAATAATGATTATATAATTTATTTCTGTTGCTTTAAAGCATTTGTAGGACATCAATTTAAATGCCGCCCTGCTTAAGATTTCATAACAGATATCAATTTTACATTAGAACTGTTAGTTAACATGGAACTACATTTTGCATAGCTTCAAGTGTCTTCTAAGCATAGCTTTAAAAGAAAAGTTATTTGTTTTATTATTTATGCTTTTTATACATATATCATACTCACTCGCTCTCGCTCACAAGAGACTTTGATTCATTTGCTTATCTGTTGACTGTGGAGATGAATCTTGCTCTTTGCAAGAACTTCATTTAGGCAGAGATAAGATTAACAATTACGCAATGCAGTGAAAGAGCGAATCGATCAAAAAATCATTACAAATAAACTGCAAATTCTCATGCACATGCATGACTTCAATTCACGTTGAAAGAGCTCGTCGTCCAGCCGATGCTAGACTGTTCACTGTTAAGCGAATATCGCTCAGTCAAGAGTAACGTCAACTTACAGACATCGAAAAGCTGTCAGCGATTATTTGCGAGCTGTGAGCTAAGCAGTGCAGCGCAGCTATAAAGATAAGAAACAATAAGCTGAAGTGAACAATTCTAGCTTAAAACGAGCTCACCTCTATTTATTCAGTTATTTCAGCTGCCTAGAAGCCAATGGCATTAGCAGCATCTAATGCCCCGCTAATGTCAACGACTGTTGACTGCTTCGCGCCCTTAAAGTGTCGGCAGTTTCATTAAACAGACAGCTGGAGCTGCACTGAGCGTGGGAGCTGCAGTGGGGTGGCTGAATAAGTTGATTGGCTTTCAGTTTAGCCAACTGCAGCGCGCCTGCATTTGCAACGGCTGCTCGGCAGGCCGGGGCATTTGCTTAGCTGTGCGCGTAATTAAGTTGAAATTAAAGCGCAAAGTTTGCTTTAAGTTGGCAGCAGTCGCAGTCGCTGCCTCTCCCTCTGCTGTTACTGTACTCGCCTGCTAAACGCTAATTAGATCTTTTAGTTTCATTCAGTATTCCAAGCCCGCCTTCTGCTGCCCCTGCTGCCAGCAAATTAATGAAATTAAAAGCACATTATACTTTATAATGCACGCTGATTCGAGTGGGGCAAATTTAATTTAAGGATTTGCTGAGCCAAGATGCTCAACGCACGCCCCAAACACATTCAAATTGTCTCTCATATATCACAGGCAAACGGCCAGCTGGGATAGCAACATGAGCGGCAGGAAGCAGCCAGCAGCAGTCCCGTTGCCGTCTCCTTGCCCAAGTGTCCCATTGCCAAGATAGCCGCAGTGCCAAATTGCGGGCATAAGTGACTCTCGAAGGCACATAAATGCGGCAAATGCGGAATGGACCAAATTGATTGGGTGCCCCGCCCGGCATTGATCAAAGTCATAAGTCAGACCAGGCGGGCGGCCATGGGCACTCGCCATGTCCATCCCCATGTAAATATCCTTTTGCAGTTGAGTTGTCCTTTTCTTGGGCGAGCCCCAAACGCTGCGCGCAGCACGTCTAAGCAACTGGATTATTAACATTTCAATATAATTTGTGGTCATGCGGGCTGCTCCCATCCCCAGCTCCTGCTGCCGTCTCCTGCTCCTGCCAATATCCAGGGCAGCATCGCACCCAACTGGGCAGCGATTTACTTTTCTGCTGACGTCTGGCAAAATTAACGCGCCTCAGGACTTTGATCCTTTTTTTACATACATGTGTCTGTGCGTGTGTGTGTGTGTGTGTGTGTGTGCATATACTTATCCAATGTATTAGTATGTGTGGCAGCACCCGCTGCGTGTTAGTCCTACGTATTTGCTTACATATTCATCAATTTTTTGGGTTAAACTGTGGGCGGGCCCACGCCCACAGAGCAGCGCCCACATTGTGGGTCGTGCACGTTTTGCGGTTGTTAGCGTCAAATTGTTTGCTTATTTTGGGCTTTCATATGACAGCGGGCAGTCGCCGCAGTCGCCGCAGTCGCCGCGGTCGCCGCAGTCGCAGCAGTCGGTCAGCTGTTGGTTTTTGTGACTGGCCGCTAAACGCTTTTAGCTTTGATGCAGTGCCCATTTGGCCATTGAGTACATAATTGCCATTGCGATTACGCATACGCCGTGTGGTCAACGACCGGATGGAATTTGAAAAGTGATTTCTATGCAAAAATGTGCAAATATATGCCAAAGGCGTCATCCATTTCATTCCAGCCAATGGCCCAAGAGGTGACACACATTTGCTATCGATAGACAGCGCTGCCAATCGATAAATTGCCCACATTCGCCAGGGGGCCTTAAGGACTCTCGAGTCGACTTTATGCGATTGCGTGTAATTAAGCGTTGCAGCTTATGTAAGACAAACAGGAAATAAGGTGTAGCACAAACGCATAAATAACAATGGCAAATCAGCGCACACACACACACACACACTCCCTCTCTCTTCATTGGGTTGAGGCAGGCAACGACTCGACACATAAATAAAGGCAACACAAACAATGGAAACGGATAACATAAAATTTACAACAACTCTGGCAGCTCAAGCTAAGTAAAGCTGTAAAACACACACACACACACACACTCATGCTGGTCTTCCGCTTGCAGTGATGAAAAGGTAGAGAAGTAGGCGTGGCACTTTACTGACACACTTGGCCATGCTGCCACTACTACCACTACTACAACTACTTCTACGCCGTATCCGATGTCCTGCCCGGCGCACAGGTTGTTAGCGCTGTCGAGTCGGGGCAGACGCGTCCTCTGCAAATATACAAAACACTTGTAAAAGCCGTGTGCCTGCCGAGGATTTATAATTAATTTATGTGCACGTGTGCTGGTCTACATGACGATTCCAAGAGGGAGAGAGACAGAGAGACAGAGAGAGTGAGGGAGATTACTTCAGCGATGCCAAAAACTTAATTAACTCATTACATACGCACAGCTTTAATCAGGCAACGAGCTGACGAGCCAGCCGAAAGAAATGCTGGCAGCCCCTTGACACCGCAGACACCACAGTCTCCCCCCTCCTCCTGCCCCACAGCCAGCCCCAAGGCAACAAAGTGGCTGCCGATACAGAAGCAGGTCGCAGCCGCTGCCCATTTCAGGCAAATTTAAAGCAGCCTTTGACTGCAATTAGCGTACACGTCTCTCTCTCTCTCTCTCTCACTCTCTCTGTCGCCCTCTCGATGTCAGCAATAAGAACTTTGCTTTTCGTTTCGGCTCATGAATATTACATTCGCTGGCTCCAGCTCCAATAAGCCAAAAGTATGTCTGCCAGTCAGTGAACCGGGCAGCTCTTCACAAGTTGCGTGCATGCCTCAAACGTCGTTTTGCCTTTGAGCTGACAACAACAGCAGGAGCAGCAGCAGGAGCAGCAGCAACCACAGCAAGGTGGAGCGACAACGACAAAGCACAATTGGCTCACAATAATGACAATTGGCGGAGCTGCGTGTATCGCAATTCGAGTCAGTGTCAGCTAAGCCTTGCCGCCGTCTGATTTTACAATGGGCTCATTAATGGTGGCGTATACGCAATTTACAATTAAATAAAAATTGTGCGCGCACACACACACACACGCACATAGAGGAGCAGCAGCAGCAGCGATTTACTCGTTTCGGTTTGTGTTTTAAAAGCCAACAACGCAGCTTTAACGGCTCACTCACACAGCTGCCAGCTCAGTCTCACTCTCTCTCTCTCTCTCTCTCTCTCTCTCTCTCTCTCTCAGTCTGTCTCAATCCCTACTCATATCGTCATGTGACTGTGGCTTGGCCTGGCGAATTGCTTTTAATATTTATTTAACACAAAAGCTTTCCGCATTACGTTTCTGCTGCCGTTAATTTTTCGCTTTGCTTTTCATTTTCGCAAAATTACCGGAAATGTTAATTTCTGCACGTGCAGCAGACGACGACGACGATGACGACGACAGCGACGACTATGATGACAAGGACACAGGACGTAGGACATGCCGCAGTCGAGCTGGCAGTCACAGCCGCGCCCGTCAACGTCGCCAACGTCGCAGTCGTCGTCGCCGTCGTCGTCGTCGTTGCCGTCGTCATGCCCCAGTTGAATAGTGCTAATTATTTAGGGTAAGACTTCTGGCTCTATAAGTGTATGTATGTGTGTGTGTCTCTCTGTGTGACGACCCCCAAAAACCCTCCATGCTGGCCCTTAGCCTATTGCCAGCCCTCAGCTTTACTCAGCCTTAGCTTAGCTGACACAAAAGCATACGAAGGACAACGGCACAAGCAGTCGACGGCGACGTCGACGCAGGCAGCGACGACAGCAGCAAACCGCAACAGCAACTGAAACGTTGCGACTTTTTCTGTGCCAAAGAGACAAAGCACACAAAAATAATAATAAATTATTGCGTTTTGACTCGATGTGTGTGTGTGTGTATTCCCATGTGTTTATGTGTGTGTGTGTGTGCATTGTGCATCTTGCTCTTTGCGTTTGTGTGTGTGTGCAGCTCGCATGACAGCGCAAGCCTTTGAATTTGTGCACTCGCTGATTTTCATATACACAGCTCGTTTATGTCGAAATATGTGTGAGTGTGTGTGTGTGTGTGTGTGTGTGTGTGTGTGTGTGTGTGTGTGTGGGAATATGTCCTCCATCTGTGTCTGTTCTGCCTTACTCACATTGAGCTCTTCACAATATCTTTTGAAATGTGGCCGAGTGCAGCATCAACTTTTTCACTTGTGATTCGGCGTCTTTAATTAGTAAAATTGTTAATTGCAATATGCGCTTGGTGAGTTATAGTAAATCATTAACCTACAAATTGTAGTTAAGAAATGACGAAAAACACTAATTATTGATTTATTTTACTAAGAAAATGATCAAAAATTATGCTTTGTCTGATCCTGGCTTCTGTTGGCAGCACGAACTGACGAATAAGATCTTTTGAGGCTAGGCAGAATTATTTATTTAGTGGATAATTTGATCCTTATCATTTACTAAAGAGCTCTTACGATTGTCGCGATAATCTCAGGAACTTTAATTCTATTTTGTTGCTTCCCTGGAAATTTCTTACAATATAGGCAATCAGCATTGGCTGAATTTCTGCCTGTTTATACTATTTATATAAAATATCGAGAATCAAGAAATTTACTCGGCTTAGTAGTTCACTCTTCTGCTCAAACTACGAGCACCGGCTGGCTACAGTCAAGTCGATGCGCTGTGAGTACGAATCGACATATTAGGTATAGAGTGAAAATGGAACGCATGATCCCAAACTCTTTGCAAATATAAATCTCTTACAAAGTTAATCTAGTCGGGCATAATCTAGATATACTTACTAAACTAAAAACAACGACACTTTTTATTTATGTATACTATATACTCTACTCCATAATGGCTCCTTTAGATCCCAAAAATCCTGCACACATATAACTTACACAGCCTGCACATAATTACATTATAACTCAAAGACTTTGCCATGCTCTCAATTTTGATAAAGTCAAGTGACTCGATTCAAGCTAAGAGGCAGCACTTGACTTTATTTTAATAAATAATTACGGCTGCCTTATTCGCTCTTTCAATTTCTTGGAAATATTTATGGAAAATTAAATAAAAATTGAGCAGAGTCAACTTGGATGAGTTTGAGCTGTAGCATCCCAATTAATAGAATCTCTTCTCTTTAGTTGTGTATAAACTTCAACTTATTTGTCTCCGCTTTCATTATCTCTTGCAGAACAATTCCACATCTTTGTGGGGGACTTGAGCTCAGAAATTGAAACTCAGCAATTGCGCGAGGCATTCACACCATTCGGCGAGATCTCGTAAGTATTAAAATGCAAATTTCCACTCTCACAATTTACTTTCCGCTTTCGTGGCTGCCTGCCTGGGCGCATCTTTTTCGGCAGGTGTGTGCGGCCATTTCTTATTTTGGCAGCTTCAGCATGGCGAGCGGGCGGGGGCAGACGCATGTGAGGCGGTTGCTTGCATCAACACGGTAATCCGCTTGCGTGGGCACACATAAAAATTTCATAACGCCGCGGAAAAGTATTTTATGTTAATTTCACTTAAGCGAACTCTGCTGGCAGCCACTGTGCGTCGAGGCCCGACAGTCGCTGCTGAAAGCAAACAGCAAGTGTCGCTCGAGTTAAATTGTTGCTGCAATCACAACAGCAACAACAACAACGACAAAAGATTGTTAAATATTTAACTTGCTGTTTTTCGGCATGAAAGGACTCGAGCGGCTGAAGCTAATGGTCAACAACAACAACAAGAGCAGCAACAACAACAACAACAACAACAAGAGCAGAAACTTGACTTAATTAACTGCTGTTGGGGGCGCAAAGTTTCGGCCCAAATGGCTGACAGAGGCTCTGTGGCATGTCCTGCCCGCCGGCGACTTGTACAAAATGTTGGCCAAAGTATTTGATTTTTGGATTATGCGCTTGTTTGTTCCATCAATCCCCGTAACACCCGGACAGTCCACCCTTATCGGAAGCAATTGCGAATGTTAATAATTTTAAACTCATTAAAATGATTTGGGCTTTGATTTGGCCGCAAGGCTTTTAGCTAGTCGCTGACTTTGTGGTGCTAATGAGCGGCGCATGTCCTTTGATTGCCTCCTGCCAACGGTTGCCAGGCTCCCAGCGCCCTCAAATTGCAAAATTGCCCACGTCAAATCGACTCGTATCGCTGGCTACGCGCCCAAGCAGCTGCTTTGACGGCTTATTGAGCACTCGATTGGCACCTGGGCGATACATATCTTGATATCATTATCGCCGATATGTTTGCGCCTCGCACATGAGTCGCACAGATGGATGGCTGGGCTGGGCGGCGCTGGGCGCAGGCAACCGGAAACCGCCCAAGTCACCGGCTCCGGATTATCGAACCGTCTGCGTCCCTCCGCTGGCAGCGCGAACTTGAGCAACTTTCTTTTCATATGCGGCTGTCATCTGCTTGCCATGGCAGCGACCATGTCAAAACAAGCGGGACGAACTTTGATACAGATATTCCGTATCGGATACGGACTCGTTCGTGCGGCGCACTGGGATCAGCCGACGTCGCATTCTTGGGCCGGGGCCAACGACTTCTTTGTCAAAACTTTTATGCGTGCGGTGTTCCTTGTCCTGTTCTTGTTTTTGTTTTTGTTCTTGTCTCTCTGTGTGTGTGTTCTGCCTAAGCTTTTACGGCGTATTTTGTTTTTTTTTTTTCTTTGTTTGTTGCCTGGTTTTGGCATTATGTTGGGGGCCTTGGCGTATTTCTGATTCTGTTTTGTTAAATGCGCGGCGCGTGTGAATATTTAATAAGCCGTCTGCCAGCTCGCCCGACGTGCCCCAGCCCGACTGCCCCGAGTTTACTTATAATAATCATAAAAAAAGTTGCCGGCCACCATTGCCAACATTCCCGGCACTATGTTAACTAAACTGCCAGATCGGGGGTAATTGCCAAACTTTGCTGGCAACTTGGCTTGGCTTAGCCGTTGCCCCGGCACCCCCATGGCCCCGAGAATTTTCGGACTCTGGCTACTGCTGTGGGAAATCAATTTGAGGCGCGGTCGCTGGGCAATCAACTAAATCGCTCTCGAAGTGTTGAGACGAAACAATTTGTACTGCAAAGAAGATAAATAAATATGTTCTTCGGTTCTCCTCTGTTGTCCTTATATTATAGCGAAACTAATTTCAAATTGCTGTAAAACTATTTCAATAAATTTATGGCTTTGCCTTCGACTTGAGGCGAAAATAAAGAGAGCTTGAGTCGGGCTGATGAGCAGGAAATTTTTTTTGCTGAGATATGATAGGCTGAGCTAGAAGGAATTATTGAATATATTAGTACATTAAATAGACAAAAAAGTAACTAAAAAAATATATGAAATGTGAAAAAATATATTTAATAGATTAGGAGGAATAACTGAATAAATTAGAATAAATAGAATTAATTTTTAATTGAATAAATTTTTGCACTAAATTTATTTAAAGTGACACAAAATGTGAAAAGAAATCCAAAAATATATACTTATTAAAAAAAATGTATAATTATAATTGAATAAATCATTAAATTAAATAGAAAAAAAAAAAAAATAAAATAAAATAAAAAAAAATGTATGAAATGAAAAGAAAAATTTTTAATAAATTAGAAGGAATTATTGAATAAATTATTTTGAATAATTGAATAAACTATTGCAATAAATAGAAAAAAACTGAAACAAAATTTTAAAAGAAATCAAAATATATATTTATTTAAAAATATTTAAAATTGTCTAAGCAAGTTTTCTATTATTTGGCACTCCTATTCACTTCTCATTTCCCGCCTTTCCCTCTTTGCAGCGATTGCCGCGTGGTGCGCGATCCACAAACCTTGAAGTCGAAGGGCTATGGATTTGTGTCCTTCATCAAGAAATCGGTAAGCAAGGCGCGACTCGCCTGCTGTAATGCAGTCTCATGCCGTCGCCCATATCTCTGGGCTCAATGTGAGTCCGGCACGCGTTTCTCAACTTTCGCTTTTTTGGTTTTTACTTGCAGGAAGCTGAGAGCGCCATTACGGCCATGAATGGGCAGTGGCTGGGCTCGCGCTCGATTCGCACGAATTGGGCCACACGGAAACCGCCGGCAAGTAAAGGTAAGGAAATCATGACTGTCACCTGGCCTGGCCCCAGGCTTCCCTCCCGCCTGTGCGTGCGACTGTACGCATAGAGGGCGACCCCGCCAAGCAGCTGGGTCAGCGAGCCCCTTGCTCTGGTCGCCATTCTGGATGTGGCTACTGTTGTTGTAGTTGTTGTTGTTGTTGGCAGGAGTCGACGCATCGGTCTTATTACAGGAAATTATGGCAATGAATGCCAAAGGTATCAGTGGCATGACACGGACCAAAGGTTGCGCAAAAAGGCATCCAGCCGAGGTTCAACCCACCAGACCCACCAACCCCACGTCTGCTATTTATAAACGTGTCGCAGCAAAATTTTCTGCCAGATTATGTTTTCTTAATTTTTGTGTGTGTTTTTCCCCATTCTCCATTCCTTTTCTTCGGCTGTCTAAAAAAACCGCACGCGCTTAATTTCCGTAATGGGCCAGGCTCCAAAATTTCGGCTTAAACTTTTTCAATTAGTCGACGGCAAAAGGTTCGGGGAGGGAGGGCAAAGCGAGGGAAAGTAATGCGACATATTCCATTACACGGCAAGCCGAATCAATTTTCATTTGCACACGCCCCCACACCACCCTCGAAGGCCCTAAGCGAGTGTAACCACAAAACTAACTCTAACTAGCGCAATCATTATTAACAGTTAGCGATGGAGGAGCGGCTTGTTTCGATTCGTCTTGGCCTGTCATAAATCAAAAGTTAACGCGTATTTGCATGTTTTAACATAATTTTTATTTGTTTGATGCACACACACACACAAGCACACACACAGACAGAAGTTCTTACTTTAAGAGCGACTATAGAAGGACGCAATCAGATAAATAAATTTTGCCAACACGAAACTATTATCATAAAAGGCACACACACACACATACACACACACACAGTCGTAGTGAACGAGTAACAGGATAGCAAAAATTTCATGGTTATAGAACAAACATTTGGCATTCTTTGCTCCACACACACACTCACACACTTGCACACACACACACAGAGTCAAGGTGGAATTTATCGTGCGAAGGAAGGTCTGACATGTTGAAGGGTTCCCATTTTTGGGGGCCAGCAACAACAACAACAACTATGTGCATGAATTTTTGCTTTTGCATTTATATTGTTGTCATAAAAAACGCCTATGAAAGCCTAAGCGGATTTTTATTGGTCTCATTGTTTATTTGCCTTTGTCACGGGGCTTGTCTGTGCCGGGCCACGCCGAGCGACTGAGGGGGGCCGGGCGGGCGGTTGGTTGCTGCTGCGGCGGCGCTGGCTGTAGTTGTAATACAAGTTATTATTAGCAATTTGCCAGCGAAATAATTTGGATATTTCGATGGTTGAGCGCCAGAGAGAGAGAGAGAGAGAGAGAGAGAGGGAGAGAGAGAGAGAGAGAGAGAGGGAGAGGGAGAGGGAGAGACTTTGCTGATTCAGCAGGCCAGGACCCAAAATCGAAGACGCCGCCAAAGATTTTACACAATTACGAGCTGTCGTTTAGTCGTAGCTACATAAAGGGTTTTTACCATGCGTCCTTATAGTTCACATGTGTGTGAGTGTGTGTGTTAGAGTAGGTTGCGGACTTTATGGCCATGTCTAGTTGTTTGGGTTGGCTGCTGGCAGGCAGCCTTTACGATTTGTAGCACTCAACTCATTTCGCATTTCGCATTTGGGATTTGGCATTACTTGATATTTTACGCAGCCACTTTGCCTCTGCTGCTCCTGCTGCTCCTGCTCCAGCTACTCCTGCTGCTGCTGCGAGTGCTTTTGGCCAGGCTTGGTCTGGCATTTTTATGTTTTAAGCAGGCTGCACATTTTATAGCCGTGGCAATCAGTCCGTAGTTGCGACGTTTAGTAAGCCAATCACCAGCATATGTGAGTGTGTGTTGTTTGTGTGTGTGTGTGTTTGTGTGTTGTGTGTGTGTCCTTTTGTAGCTAAGATTTACGAGCCGACGCAATTGCGCATTTTACAGTTGTGACAATTTTGGCGTCGCTTTGCAATGTTCTGCTTCTTTTCTGTTGTATTTTCCGTGTTGAGGTTTCCCTTTCTCATTTTCCCTTTACTCTCGTTGTGTGCCAAGCTCTGGGCTTATAATAAACGCATTTGCCATTTTTTATTGTCGACAGCAGCTCGTGGCAAAAGTTTTGGCAAAGTTTCGCTTTTGTTAAAACCGGTTAAGGCCCCGCCCGGCTCCTGCTCCAGCTCCCGCTCCTGCTCCTGCTCCGGCGCCAATTCAATGCATGCCATAAATAAAGGCCAAAATACTTACAAGCTCATTATAGTAATAACTTAATTAACCTGAAACAATATGCCGGTAAAACAAAGCCCACGCCGCCGACGCTGACGACAGCGGCGTCGACGCCGACGCCGACGTCGACAATGTTGTATGACAAATTTCTGTGCCAAAACTATTTGACTTTTGACTGTGCTGCAAAGGCAAACTGTCGACTGCCGACTGTCGACTGTCGACTGTTGAGTGGGCGTGATGTGGGCGGCAGTGTGCCCAGAAACTTGAAGCAAATTATGCGACTGTGTGCGTGAGTCGCCTACTTACCTGGCAGTTGTAGTTGTCGCAATAAATCAACATTTTATGCAGAGTTGCGCACAATTAAGTAAAAGTTGAAATGCCTCGCAGCGCTGCCCAAGTGCTGCTAACTGTATTCGTGGCCGTCTACATGAAAACTTGCAGGTGAAGCCACATTCTATGCTAATGCATGGGCATGGCCTCAAAATACTTTAAGTTGCAGGATTTATTTAACGATTCCATGTTGGATTCGCTATAACTCAATGATGTACACCAAACTTCACGCTCTCCCTCCCTCACTCACTGTCTCTCTCTCTTTCTCTCTCCACTCTCTCGCTCTCTTCAAACTTTTGTGTCCCAAGTTCGAATACATTAATTCGCTTTTTGGTTTGGCTAATGCGTCTTTAAAATAATATGCTTACGCCCAGCTCATGCATATTAATTAGCTGGAAATGTGCTCGAGCCGCTACTTCGCATTGCTTTTCGTTTGCTGGGGATGGTTTTTCTTTTACACATGTATAAAGTCTTGAATTATGTACGCTAATGACTGGGTGATTAATTCATCATTAAGTTGTACATGCCAGTAATTGCTCATTCAAATTGCAGTACCCAGAGACAGTCAGAGAGAGCTGAAAAGAGAGCATGAGTGAGAGAGAGGGAGACAGTCAGACAGTGAAACATTTGGCTGGGCTATTATATATATTACTATTATATATGCATATATCTTTTTTTGTGCACGTGTGTGTGTGTGGCCTGCCCGCCGGCCGTGGACTTTAGTTTTAACGTGATAATTATGTCCACACTTGCAGTCCAAAGTACAGCCCGAGCTGAGCACTTTAATTTGGCGTAGTCATGAAATGAATTGTGGCTGGGGACTGTCGCAGCTCAGCCAAAGGGTGCAATGGCAACAACAGCAGCAGCAGACTGCGAATCGCCCCAAGGCTAAGCACGTATACGTGTGTGTGTGTGTGTGTGTGTGTGCGTGTGTGCTACCTTCATACCTAACCAAATTTAATTACACGGATTTAAAAGCGTAAGGAGAACTAAAGGCAAAGAAATGAAACGAAGGCACAGGCACAAAGCAAAGTGCAAATTAGTGAAACATTGCGCTAGAAAGTATGCAATGCAGCTAGGGCTAAGCCCCTCTCATGCGCTGAGAGAGCGTACGTGAGTTCATGTCTCCACGGGTGTGTGTGTGTGTGTGTGTGTCTGTGTGTGTGTGACAAGGCGTATTCATTTGTGGCAAAAGCTTTCAAATATATTTGCAAGCTTGTTAGTTCATACGTTGCACCCTCAGTTGTACGTATGTGTGTGTGTGTGTGTGTGTGTGTGTAAGAATTGTCCTGTTGCATGTTATTGAGCCATATTTTTGTGTGGTGTTTGGTTTGCTGCAAAGCAGCGGGAGCGGGACAGACAGCGATATATTAGGGCGAGCGAGAGAGAGAGAGAGAGAGAGAGAGAGTAACAGAGTCGAGTAGCGCAAGCTAACGATATGTAAAGGAATTATAATGGAGGGTTGAGCTCAAAGCAATACACGAAACCAGCTAAGGTTAGGCTAATACGAAGCAAGCAAACGCCGTACGTTTACAATTGAATAAAATTATTTGAAATCATAAATAATTAATTTCAAAATTAGTTCACATTAATCTTTTATTTGAAAATCTTATTCACTTATTTATATACTTATATATTATACTTATTATATATTTTTTTATAAATTATTAAATTGTTTTTAATATGTATTTTAATGCAAGAATTTCGCTGTTGCTTAAAACAATTTATTAATTATTTATTAATTTATTAAAATTAAAAAATTTGAATCTATATATATTTTGTTTATTATATTAATAATTTATTTAATATAAATATACTTTTATATATATTTTATTTAAAACATATTAATAATTTTTTTAATATACATATTTTTTTTTAAATTTATTATATTGCATGAATTTAACCGATGCTTAAAGCAATTGCTGCATTTATTCAATATATTTTTTGTGCATAAATAAATGACTGTTTTTGTCATGATTTTAATCATTTTGCGCGTTGCGTCCATTAAAAAACGTAAATTCAATGGAATTTACTTCACAGCAATCAGTATAAAAAATGTAGTAAAATCGTTTTTAAATCCCATAAACTTTCATATGGCCCACAAAAACAACAGCAACAACAACAATAACAACAAATAAAACGAATAAAAAGCGTATGTTCTGGCAGTGACTGGTGCAGAGCCCCTGTAAATTGTTCCGAACTAAACAAAGACATAAACACGCAAGCTTGACATTATTTTTAAAAGTGCAAATTTCGTTTTAAGCTCAAAGGAAGTAATTAGTGTAACTTTTGCATAGAAATACTACGTGCCCAACAGTCGGCCACAATATGGCGAACACTGTGGGCTGCCAGTGCCCAGCTCCCCCATCTGAATATGAAACGAATAACTGCAAGCACAACAAATACGTACGTTGGGGATAAAAAATGCAATAGCAGCAGCAACAACAACAATTCCAGTGTCGTACAGGAATATCTATAGATATACAACGTATGCTCTTAAAAACACCGACACACACATATGTACATACATATATGGGGAAATATTTTGACTAAGTGTGTGCGGTTATTTTAATTACCAAAACCGTCGGCAAACGGCGTTGTAGTCGTTTCAGCTGCGGGCAAAACCCTTAATTAATTTGCATATTAATCATGCAGTTGCCTGAAAACAACAGCAGCAACAACAGCAACAGTAAGAGACATAAAATATTATATAGTACATCCAAAAAAAGCAAAGGCAGGCATAAAAACTGCAGTCATTAATTGTGGCTTGGGGCCAACATTTGCGAAATATCGAAATGAATTGCCACTAATGGCAATCGTTGCCAATTTCTGCTGCCATATTTTAACAGAGAACATCAAGCCGTTAACTTTCGACGAGGTCTACAACCAGAGCAGTCCCTCCAATTGCACCGTTTATGTGGGCGGCGTTAATAGCGCCCTGACCGCGCTCAGCGAGGAGGTGCTGCAGAAAACATTCGCGCCCTACGGCGCGATACAGGAAATACGCGTCTTCAAGGACAAGGGCTACGCATTTGTGCGGTAAGTCGAGGCATACTCTTGCTTCCCCCACTCCCTCACTCCCCCACTCCTCAACGATCCCGTAGCCCGAGCTAGCTGCTCATTTGTCATACGCATTTGCAATTCCACTTGCAGCTTCTCCACCAAGGAGGCAGCCACCCATGCCATCGTCGGCGTGCACAACACCGAGATCAATGCCCAGCCAGTGAAGTGCTCCTGGGGCAAGGAGAGCGGTGACCCCAATAACTCGCAGACCATGGCCAGCCAGGCATTGAACAGCGCCGCCGCCGCCGCCGCCGGCTTTCCATACGGCGTGAGCGCCGCTGCGGCCGCCGCCGCCGCCTACGGACAGCAGCTGGCCGCCACTGGATGCTGGTACTCGCCGACGCCTACCTATCCGGCCTCGTCGGTCACCGCAGCCGCTGCAACACCAGCTGCAGCGGCGGCCAACGCTGCGGCCGTTCAGAATCAGTTCCTGCAGGGCATCCAGGGCTACCATTTCAGCCAGTACGGAGGCTACCAGCAGGGCTACATGGGGTAGGTAACCTTGATGCCGTTGCCATCGATTTATGGATAATTATTTCATTAGCTGAAACGCTTGCGTTTCCATTGCCCATCGTCCATCGCCCATTCCCGGTGCCGCTCTACACAACATGATTGAATCGCCACCGGGGATGGGCAGCGACAGCATGACGGATGAGTGAATTCATTTGCTAATTGCTAAAGTTTTCATTTGTGAGTGCGGCGTATATTTACCTGGTGCAGGGCGCAGGGCGCACGGTTCTCACATTTATCCATGTGCTGCACTCTGAGCAGGAGCAGAACTCATCTGTCTCGCCGGTGGTAATTGTCCTCGTCGAGCTGGCTCCTGGGAGTGCCTGAGCCTGAATGTGTGTGTGTGTGTGTGTGTGTGCATTATTGTTGGCCGTCAACAACTCTTGACTCTTGGCTCATGTACGAACTCTTCTTCTTCTTCCGCTTCCATTTCAGAATGGGCGTGCAGATACCAGCCACCTGGCAAGGCGTCACCCAGGCCCAGATCTCGCCGGCCCAGCAGCTGGCAACGGGCGTTGCGGGCACTGCAATACCACAGGCCGCCGGCGTAGTGGCCTATCCCATACAGCAGTTCCAAGTGAGCCCCCAGGTATGTGCAAATCAACACCAATACCAAATGACATAAACAGACACACACACAGATAAAGCATATTCGCATTTGTACATACATTCAAAGTCGTATATTCTGAATGTTTTGAATTTGTTCTCCATTCGATTCGCCTGTTTGCAATTTCGCTTATTTGTTTATTGATTAGTTAGCAATGCCAAATGCATTTATTTATTTATAAATATTGTTTTTATATATTTGTATATATATATTTTTTAATATTTTCAATTTTTGGTTGCCTCTTGTTGCCTGCACTGAGTGAGCTTTTAGCTTAAGCATGCTGTAGCTGTTATTTAATACATTTTGTTTTTAGGTATTTGCATCAGAAAACAAGCACAGAACAATAGAGAGCAAATATGTAATACGAGCGAATATTCAATTTATAAAATGAAATAAATCAGACCGAAAACATCAATATTATTGCTCAACATGCAAATATCCTGTTGCAGGAATTGATATGTCCTTAGAATTGCTCGAGGTTTATTTGACTAAAATAAACAGAATTTAAAAATTAATGATAATAGACTAAAACCTTATATACTGTGAAAATGAGCATAAATAGAGTAGATATATTTCATTTGTAGACTATACTGAAATGAGCTCTTGGAAAGGCACTAAATTCGCAGAAATACTTATACCTTAGTAGATCTCTTCATGCTGCCTATGCATGTATATTTTCATAGATAGATATTTGGGTCTATTTCTATATATATATGTATATACAGGTGGAATATATTTTCATTTCATCTCATCCTCTGCTGAGATTAGTAAAGGCAGCGCAGCTGCTGTTCACGTTTCACTTCAACTTGACATTAAAGCCTAGTTTGACATCAAATAAAATATATGCATAATACATTTAAATATTCATTTATGATTACAATAGTTCAGTCGGCAAGCAAATCAAGTAAAACTCATTTAAATTGCTCAGTAATCAATTGAAATTCCCTTCGACTGCGACCAACAAAGGAATTTCGCTTCTAATGCCAATTAATATAAAACGAAATTCCCCTTCGAAATGCTTGCGTATAGAAATCTAATATAAAAAGCAAAAGCTGAACTTTTGTACACTTAAGCCTTGTTGCAATACGCTTTGGGTATTTACATATTTGATGTGTTTGTGAGTAATATTTAATGATTTTTATTTAAACGTACTGCATTCGAATGCTGCTCATACTGATTCAATGCGACATGAATTTACTTTTTTACTGCTTCATACAAAGTTTTTAATAGCCATACATATTTAAGAGCGCTGCATACAATTTTGACTGCATTCTACATTTTATTCCGACTACTATTTTTTTCCAATTTTTACTAACACCCATATTATTTTTTAAGGTTTATCCTTTACTTTTGCAGGCACAGTAAGCAACAAAAGCAAAAAAACAAAAAAAAAAAAAAATAAAAAAAATAAGCAAATTAAAACAGAAAAAAAAAGCAAATTTTTTTAAGTACAGCAGAAGTTCTGAACAGAAAGAAAAACAAAACAAAATCAGCTGTAAATAAATGCGAAGCGCCGAGCAATTGCTTAATTGACGTCGAATGTTGAGTGCAGCACCCAAAGCCAAAGCCAAAACCGAAAACCAAAAACCAAAGTAGAACCACAACAAAATATGCTACAGCACACACACACACACAGATATACATCTGCAGCTGCTTATGATATATTAGCTTCATAAACAGTTGCAGGTGACCCTTAAATAAGCCTTAAATGCAAAATGAAAAAAAAAGTTGCTTTAAAATAGCATACATACACACACACACACACACATAGACGGTTCTCCGCAAGCCCAAACCCCCACACATACACATAAATATATATATATAAATTAATGCTTCATATAAATGTGTTATGCATGCCGCGTAAAAATAAAATAAATTAAAATAAAAAAGAAAAAAAAAAACAAAAACCAATTATAAGTAAATGTAGAAGAAATTAAGACAATTAAAAACAAAAATATTGCGTAAATAAGTAAAACAAAAAAAAAAGGAGAAAACCATAAATTAAGTATACTATTTTCTGAGCGTTGTGCACAAAGCAGCCTAGGATGCACATGAATACATATATACAGACACAAACACACACACATACACACACATGCGTTATATGATGAAAATAAACATAATTAAAAATGCGTTAAAATTAATTACGTGCAGACACACAAACAAACACACACACACACACATACATACACACATACTCTCATTTATTTATACAAATTTTGAGGTCTGCAGACACACACGCACACACATGCAGGCATCTGTAGGCGTTTAGCATTGCCTACTTTTGTGCGCAGAACGTGTTTATCGAATACACACACACACACACACACACACATACATTCACTATTTAATGTGTCAATGATGAGACACAGACAGCACTAGTGCCTATTACTATCGTAGATCTAGACGAGAACATCGCCACATTGCCAACTGCCAAGCCAAGCCAAGCCAAGCCAAACAATTGATGAACTCGACTTTTCCTGCTATCATTTTCCTATAGTCTGCAACAGAATGTTACAAAGAATTGTTAGCCCATTGCAACAAGCTAGCGCACAAAGCTCATACAACTATCTAAGTAGTCCTTTATTTTGTGATTGCTCAGTAATTGAAAGACATGTTCCTACACACCCACACACACACACACACAAACACACACATACACACATTTACCAAATAGCCACAAGCACTCGCAGTAAATAGTATCTGAAATAACTAATAATCGTTACTATCTATCATACGTTGCTGACAAACGCAACGCAAGTCCAATGCAATCCAGCCACAAGCAAGCTTAACTCTTAACTGAAACTCGATATTCGATGATGTTGCCTGGCCGCGAATCCGTAATGGCCATCACACACACAAGCATAAGTTTTATCTGTCTCACAGGCTTTGTAATTAATAACAGCAAAACACACACACACACACACACACTAATTTCCTTTATTTCACCTAGTTTGCGATAATTTCAGTTTTGATTTCTTTGATCAATATAAAAACGTCACTCGATCTTGAAGATTCCCCCAAACGACATGTACAAAGCCACATAATATCAAAATTCAACCTCATACGCATTCGTTTTACTTTACTTTAATATCAACTTGTTTATGGTACTCAAACGTATAAAACGTATATGTTTTTATTTCAGTTGCCAGAAGATGAATGGTTAGCTGCAAATTTATTGTGTTAGAAACAGAGAAAGCCCAGAAATCCGAATTACGAATTATGTAAAGCTAATACAGATGACACCCATGTGTTCCACAGGTCTTTACACACTCTCTCATTTGCCATACATCAATTAGACGAGATTGCCTGCACGCCTGCTTCCCCCCCTGGCCAAGGCTCTGCTCGAGTCGCTTCTCAGGCCATAGGCAGCGACTGTACGCTGCAAATCGGGGAATGCTAGTTTGAAGAGGCTTGTGAAATGTGTGGGCGGACGGGGGAGGAGGAGGAGGTAGATTAGCTGACACTACTGGGAGACGCCCAATATACACAAATACATGCATATACTCATACTTATATAGACGTACGTTCAATGAATACAATCAAAATATGCCATCGAATGATATTAATTGATATTAGCCATAATAAATGCAAATTCGCAATATAAATACGTATATATAGCAATTAAATGAGCGCATTAACAATTCGCTACACCGAAAACAAACCCAAACCCAAACCCAAAGCTGAAACCGAAACGAAAATGAAAATATTATAATGCATATTCCGAAGATCCTGTTTCATTTACGCATGTCCAGCCATGCGCCAAGCACAGCAGCAAAAGCAATTAATTCAAGCCAGCGAGACAGGAAGGGTGCATTCAGTACACACACACACACACACACAAACTCGGGCATAATTGAATAACTGAATCATACTCGCATGAGCATGAGTATGCCCATTAAGTACATATATATATACATATATAGCATATAGTGTAAGACTAGGTGCTGCTCGATGATTATAGTTCAAACAGCCACGCCTCCGACTGGCCGCCCCTGAGAGGAATATTTACAGACATATATATAGAGAGCGTAGTTCAGTAAAGGTTAAAAATAGTTCATCGTAGCCCACACAAACACACACACATACATATATACACATACATACATACACTTGCAACGGCTTATGTAATAAGTATTGACAACAAAGCAGATGGCAAAAATATGCTTATACACACAGATATTTAAATATATGGATATATTGCTTAGTGGCATATGTAACTTAATACATACATACACACAAATATACACATATATATACATATATATGTGTATCCTTCAGTTATTCATTCATTTAAATGCGAACATTTTTCTCGGATGATTAATTACAAATATATGTTCAAAACAAAACAAAAAACAATTAAAGCGATAAAAACCGATATAAAATGTAATAGATCATCATTGAGAACGAATCGAGCAATTGAATTAAAGTTTTAGTTGAACTGGTCAGCCGAAGAGGGGGGCAGCAGGAGCAGCAGGAGGAGGCGCTCGATGTCAATTCGCATGTGGCGCTTGCCTATTTTATTTTACAATGCAATTTTCATGTGTATGGGTATTATTATTAATAGTTTTGTATACAAACCACACAAGCACACACACACACACAAACACACACATACAGATACATATAAGCATATGCAGTTATGTTGCTTTTTGCATAGAGGCAGATAGGGATGGATGGCAATTAGTAGTACTATAGTTCAAATACATAATTGAGTGTTGTGTATGCATGTCTATAGCGGAACGAGCTCTAAAACGCAGGATCGCACAGTATAACATTCAGCATAACCTTAACCGTAACCGTAACCGTAACCTTAACCGTAACCTTAACCGTAACAGTAACCGTAACCGTACCCTAATCGAAAGAAACTACGAAACCGACATAGCTTAAGAAACTAGCGAGTTGTAATGTCTATTAAGATGTTTTTAGCACTAGAATTAACGGACTTTGCGAGGGGCCGGCGACTTAGATGTAGATGTGATTTTAAGCCAGAGCAAACAGAGAGATTGAAGCTGATGCGATGATTGCATTTTTATGTTGTTATTTTCTTTGAGCCAAGAAGGGGTGACAAAAAAGAGGAGAAGAGGAGCAAAGGCAGAAGAACTTTTTGTTAAATAAACGATATCTTAGGCAGATGAAAATTTAAAGCATTGTTGACCAAACCAATACAAAAAAAAAAAAAAGAGTTTAAAAAGAAAAAGAGAAAAAAAACAAAACATTTGGCTATAAGAAAAGCAGCACATTTATGAAAGCAAACTTTATATTTAACACAAAATAATATATGGGAAAAGATAAAAAACCAAATGAAAAATTATATACAAATATTATTGGTTTGTTTGTTAATGTTTGCGCAACATATCAGTGAAGAGTTAAATGAGTAGTTTCCACATAGAAGCTTACCCAGAGTTGAAAACTATAAATAATATAAAAAAAAAAAACACAAAAAAAAACGTAAGCATTAAGAAGAAATATAAAAACTAAATAACGATTCAAAGAAAATATATTATATATATATATATAAAAAAACAAAAAAAAAAAAAAGTATTAATGTTGTGCAACTATTGAATGTGCTAAGACATTTATATACGTCTACAAACATATACATATACAAACAAAATATTTATATATATACAGTAACAGTAACAGTAAAACAGCCACAAATAACAAAAACAAATATTGATAGGCGTAGGAGGAGGAGGAGCATTACATAAGCATTGAGTAAGCCAAGTTGGACAAGCTAACACTACTCCAGTCGAAAGTATCTAACTCTGTTCAGTTGACGATGTCTTTCGTTCTCTTCAGTCAGTTTTCAGTTGACGACGACGACGACGACTCCAGCTGAATTATTTAGTTTGGATTTAGCTCTAACGGATTTTATAGACATTTATTATTGAAATTGCAATTGATATTGAGGCAATTCTTGTTTTGTACACTGTGAAACGGAAACACAACTAAAGCGGATATTAAATGCATGAAACCAATTGTTGTTTCAAATTAGAAACTTCAATTACAATTTAGTCAATTTGGTGTGTAATTATTCGAAAGCTGTAACTGGAACATTAGCAAAATTTTACGATATATATATACACACACACACACACACAGTCACACTCACACACATACACACAAAACATGGAATGAATGTAGGGCCTGGGGTCACGCTGTAGTTAAGTAACGTAGCATAAATTAAGTTAAAACCAAAATACATATACATAAATAAATTAAACGAACGAAATCAAATCAAACTGCAACAACAACAACAACAAAGCAAAAACCGAAAATCAATCAAAGACAAGTATTATTTAAGCAACAATACAATACCAGTAAAAATACAAAGCAAAAACAAAAATCAAATAATATAACAATAGTTACATAACAGATATTTACATAGAGCCGTACTCAAACCGAGGCATAGATCACGAGAGCTGACGGGTTGCGAAAATAGCCAAGGCATCAATTCTAATCAACTTTTGTTCATGGTTCTCCATTCGACAGCCCAGAGCAGAGCCGAGAGACAGCCCGTGAATAGAATATAGAGAATTCATCTCGTTTAGGCGAATGCTATATATCATAGCCTTTGCCTATCTATATGAGATGTATTCTATATAGTATATATATACATATATATACGCAAATATATATCAATGAATAGAGCAAACCAAGAGTTAAGCGTTAAACTAGCAAACTAAATCAATTAGCAATGTAAGCGGAGCGAGGCGGACTCTCTCTATAAGATCGAACGAAGCAATCCATAATATTTTCGTGCAATATTCCAGAGGGCATAAGCATGCATTTTATGCATTTAAAATCATAGTAAGATTGTGAACAAAATACACAGCAAATGTAGAAGAAATCAAACGATGAGCAAATAACCAAAAGCTGCTAAATAAAACAAGAAAAACAAAAAAACTAAAGAAAAAAAAAACATGCATATGTAGGTATTGAATAGCATCATACTAAGACGCAGATTAACTGTGCACACAACTTCACCAATTACACCAACACACAGACACAATCTCACGATAAGAGTAAAGAGTAAAATCTATATATGTATATGTATGTATGAACACATAAATATGTTAAGTGAATAGCGAATAATATATATAAACAAAATATAGATATCGACTGCAGTATTGCAAATATTTTGTAGAAGTTTAAGAGTGTTTGAGTGTGTTTTAGAACAAGGACTAGAAAGCACAGGCCCCAAAAGCAAACAGGAAAATTATGAAAGCAAATTATTATGAAAAACAAAAGAGAACAAATGAAGATTTAGCAGAGAGAAAAACAAAGCGAAGATTAGAAATAAATTACATAAGCTATGTTCTAATAAAACAAAAGATATACATATATATAATATTATATATATGAAATAAAAAATATATGGCATTAAACGTGGCCGCAACTATCGTCATACACACACACACACACATACATACATACATACACACTCACGTATATACAAAATGGCGTTTTCATCAGAAATCACATGTGAAACAATGTAACGAATATTAAAAGGTTAATCAAATTAAGCATAGCAGCCCCGAAGAAAACGAAACAAAGCAAATATTTATAGTTAAAAGTGAAAAACAACAAAGAAAA
Organism: Drosophila navojoa; assembly: GCF_001654015.2. The sequence continues at coordinate 479,430 of NW_022045884.1, forward strand.
AAAAAAAAAAAAAAAAAAAAAAAAAAAAAAAAAAAAAAAAATTTGGCCGGGTTTTTTTAAAACCA
>NW_022045884.1:479504-503008 GCF_001654015.2 Drosophila navojoa
AAAAAAAAAAAAAAAAAAAAAAAAAAAAAAAAAAAAAAAAAACAAAAAGAAAACACAAAATTTGGCCGCGTTTTTTGTAAACCAACGCGCCAAACCAAAAACCAAATTAAAAGCAAGCGAAATATTATACAAATTATATACAAGAAACCAAGTAAAAATAAAAGTAAACGTAAAAGTAACAACAAATATAAAATTGAAACCTTAAATGCAGGCTGCTCAAAACGGGGATCGATTGTAATTATAAAGAGCCAGCAGGACGGTTGGGGGCTGGTCAAGGAGTTGCCCAGCGAGGGAGCATTAAGAAAATATACAAAGCTTAAACAAAACAACAAACAAGAACAAGAACAACACGAAGAAGGAACAAAAAAGGAAAATGAAAAATGAAAAATGAACAGAACAACTATTGCAACATAGAAATGATGAATAGAGATAACACTTAAATATAATATTAAAAATAAACGGCTAAAAACAAAAACAAAACTTATATTATGTATACATAAATATATTGAAGGAAAACAAATAAAAACAAGCAAAAAAATTTTGTAAAAATAACAAATCAAATTGCATTTTCATTCTAAAGGTCATCGGGTAATTACTATGGTTTTTTGTTTTTACTTTGTAATATAATATAATAATTTTTTAATTTTCAATATAAATTTATTCTCATTATCCAGCGCCAAGCAGGATAAATGCTGCCCGCTGTCGAGGTGAGTGAGGATTTGAAAACATTTCTGCTTTGTTTGGGATATGGGATAGTAAGAGTTGTGTGTGTTCATATGAACAACATGCTGTCCTCCCCTGGGCTCTGGGCAGACGGGCTCGCTGCCGTTCAGTTGCCCACCTAGCATAAATTGTCATAACAAAGGCAAAAGACAACACGTGCAACAATAACAAATCAAAAAATTTACAAAAATATATATACGCACACACATATACATGTATGTATATGTATATAAAAGAGAGGAGACGACGCAACGAAAACACGCACAGTCAAAAGCAACTGCTTGCCGCAGGATACAAAGAGTGGTTGGAGCTGGGAGCTGGCAAAGGGCAGGGGGGCAGCGCGTAATACTGCCCGGATGACTGCCGGTAACGGGAACAACGAGCAGCGAGTAACGGAAAAATGCAAAGTGGAGTAAAATGTTTTAAACATATACATATATACATATTTTTTAAAGCCTTGATGCCATTGCAAATAGGTAGACAGGGTATATTGGCTCTGTACATAGCTGGGGTTAAGCACCTGACGAAGACTTTAGAAACTCATACAAGGATAGAACTCAGCCTGTTGGTGGCCGATGACAAGCTTGGCGTAGATATTTTTAGGGACCGTCGTTGACCTCCAGGGAGTGAACAAACTTGGTTTATTAGTTAATAGACTTAGGTTCGATTGGGACTGTTGGAATAGTTGAGAATACTGCTCAATGGAAATTCAAAAATAACATGAATTATTATTATAAATACTCATTTTTTATCATTTACAATAATTCACTTGTATAAACGCTCTATAAAATCCTTTTCTCACTCATTTCCTAGAGTATCTCCTAGTTGGGCAGCAGTAAATCAGTCTGGCCTTGTTTTTATGCCGCGGCTGGCAACGTCTTTCTGTAGTTGTTATTTCGCGCTGTGCCGCAGGTGAAGAGCAGCACACGCACACATACAAAGGAGCGCGCTTATGTTTCCTCTGCGTTATTATCACAATGATTCAAGCGAAGGGACAGACAGACAGACAGACAGACAGATGTTCGTGTGCTTCGAAAGCAACATATGCGCCGAGGTTTCACTTTCATTTCTACATAACAAGTAAATGTGTGCGTGTGTGCGTGTGTGTGTGCATGTGAGTGAAATAATAGCGCTATGTTTGATTTGCATTGCAAATCGTGGCAATTTTCCCGAATGTCTTCCTATATAAGAAACAATATGTTTTATTTACTTACATCTCGACTTTGATTTTACCGACTCTCTGCCATCTGTGTGTGTGCCTATAAATTGTCCCTGGTTGTGGTGCGCTGTAGATAAAAAACCAACAAAAAATCACAGATCTCTTTTAGCCTTGAAGCGAGCTCTCTCTTAAATTTTCTCCGCACTTTTGTTTTCAATAAGCTAAAAACTGTAACGTATTGTCTCACGAATGGAATCAAGTTAGAAACATTAGCCAAAGCTTGCCCCATAAAATGTTATGATGGGCTTATTAAGGCAAGTAGCACGCGGAGGAGCAGGAGGCTCTGTCTAGGGCTGGCGCTGCAGCTTCTCATGCATGTCAAAATGCTCACATAAGCACACACACACACACACTCAGAGAGTGCCTAGTGGGTGGGTAATTCAAACAATGCCGCACATCATAATATTTTTGCAGACTTTATGGACGCCATCAACTGAAGCTTGAAGCGATGCGAAGCTGCATTCTGGCATGCAGACGCCATAACGTGCATTACCTTAACGGTATGCCATGATGTCCTTGTTGTTGGTGTCGATGTGTTGTTGCCGATGCCGATGCCGATGTCGAGGCCAATGCTGGCTGTTTAGTTAATAATTCCCATGCATGAAGCCGTCACTCGATGGCTGCAACAACAAGAGCAGCCACAGCCAGCGCAGCGAGAGCACGACAGTGGAATAAGAAGCCTTCGGTGCCTAGCTGGATACTTTCAGCATATAAAGAATGTATCTATGGCGGCATGGGAGTTCGTTCAGGACGTGCAACTGCAACGGAAACCGGAAATGCGCAAATAGCAAAGCACTGAAGATTTTGACGCTCAGCACAGCCGAGTAGAGCACGGAACAGCACGACATGAAACGGCGCACACAAGCCTCATTGGCAACCCCATGCAGTGCGGCAGTCACAACTGCAGCCGGATGCACCCGGAGTGGCTGCATTTCCATGTAGATAAGGCATTAGACGCAGCCATTCGCCGGCTGAAGGGCGGCCGAGCGAGGCATATGTGTGTCGAGTGGATTGCCGGATTAACATGATTAATAAATGCTTATCGGAGCTGTGCCCGATGCAAAAATTCAGCAGACGGAAAATCGAGATGCTAATTAGGCAATTAATCAATCCCATTGATTGTTCCCATCAATCAGAGTCGCGTATCTGGCCGTCACATAAATGGAATTTATGAAAAGCCCTTCGAGGCATGGCTGCCCCGGTATTTCACAGTTTGCTTAGGGCCAAGTCGCGGACACGTGTAGCCGTATTATCCGCTGGACGCTGCTGTGCTCCAAAAACTGATACAGATGCCACCCCAAGGAGCGTTTCCTGCATTTACACAGAAAAACCTTGTAGAGTGTCGATGCGTGGGGGAAGGGGGGAGCGAGAGTAGCATGTCTTGCTTTGGGGCTCTTCTGCGCTGCGCTGCGCTGTCCTGTCGTGTCTTGTCCTGGCCTGGCCTGCTCTACAAGTAGCCAAATATTCCCAGTTCATAACACGGCACGGAACAAATGTATTCTGCTGATAAAGCCTCATAATAAATGTCGACCTTTCGTTTTTCCATTTATATTATCAACTGCTGCCTGAGCTGGGGCTCAAGGTCCAACCTAACCTTGCCTGGCTTTGACCAGTAAAAATATGTATTGTTGTTGTTGCTGCCGTTTCAGCTGCTCTGTTTGCTCTGACAATGCGCCTCTTCCTCTCAATGGGCATCTTTCACCTGGGCGCGCAATGCCCCGCATGCAACGCATCGACCTACCTACATATATTAAAATTTATAATAAACAGTGAACAGTGAGCAGTGAACAGTGAGCAGGGCGTACTGAGCGTGGGCGTGGGCGTGGGTGCGTGTTTCTGTGTGTCCCTTTAAATAAACAAGTTTTTGCCCCGGGTACTCTGCAAAGACGATCGAGCATGACAACATTGCAATATGATATGCGAAATTGCTTGCTTCGAAATGAAGTTATGAGCGAAGGAACAGAATTAATAAAGTTCATTGATAACTCAACAACTTCAAAGTGGAAACTTTATGCATATGGAGTTGCTAGGAAGAGAAGCAGCTCACATGCAAATGCACATGTAATGAAAACATTAATATATTTTGAATTCATGTTTCTTTATCTTAATTTCCATTACAATTTAATTCAGCAAATACTAAAATAATTAATTAATTTCCATTAAAATTTAATTCAGAAAATACTAAAATATTTGTATGCCATGAAAAAAAAAAATAAAAACACCTAAGTAACAAACAAATATATAATAAATGTATAAATAAAATAAAATTATGAAATGAATAATAAATAAAAATAAAAAATATTAACACCTAAGAAACAAACAAAAAATTATAATAAATGTAATAAATATATAAATAAATAAATATATAATAAATAAATTAAAATAATAAAATTAATAATAAATATATATATAAATAAATAAATATATAAATAAATAAATATATAATAAATTAATTAAAATAATAAAATTAATAATAAATATATATATAAATAAATAAATATATAATAAATTAATTAAAATAATAAAATTAACAATAAATAAATATAAATAAATGAATATATAAATAAGTAGACGATAATAGAAAGAATTAAAAAGAATTATAAAAGAATAAGCATATAAATTTATGAATAAAATAAAGAAATAATAATAAAAAAGATAAATTATTAAAATAAATTGGGAACAAATTAAAAGGAAATAAACAATTACTCATTAATTTATTTATGAAAAAATGTGATAAAAAGAGGAATTTTAAAAATATAAGGATGACATCAAAATAAATAAATAAAGTATGTTAAAAATAAAAAAATAAAACAAATCAAACTTCCACAACATAAGAAATCTCATATTCCATGCTTAACATGTCTCGGGAGATAATTATATTTAATTAATATAAGAAGCATTTTAAATTCTTTATCTAAATTTACAAAGCTCAAATCTCAAAATTTAACAAATACGTGGAACTCACTTTTATTTCACATAGCACAGAGTATGAGCGAGTCGGTGACAGTCTTTGAATTAATTCCCCCTCGATGTTGTTGTACTTTTCTTTTTTTTTTTCCTGAATAGACCGGACCCGGGCGAATCAAAGAGACTTGGCCAAGCGGCAGCGGCAAGTGAATTTATGTTATTTCCTTGTTGTTGGCGTATCAGATAAGCTAATAAAAAATATTATAATTACATAACGGTGGGCCACGGCGCTGCCGGTGCAGACATTGTGCGCAAATAGTTGGCTGTGTTGCGTTACACGTGCTTTTAATGTTGTCCCTTCGCTGTCGCTGGCTTCTGGCCCAGAGTCACAAGGAGCACCTCGGGGTATGCTGTGTGTATGTGTGTGTGTGTGTGTTTGCAGTCGAAACGAATGAAGCCATCAGGATAATTTAGACTTTGAAGTGCCATTGCCATGCGAACTTATTTTAATTAGATGCGCAAACGTAAATGCTTAGTGCGCCCGCCGCAGACCTTTTTTATGGCGAAGGCCTCGAAAAGACAATGCGACGCGGCATTAAAACAGGTGGGCGACAATTGGGCGGGGCCGGCCGGACTGTGGGGCTGTGCGACCGTGGGGTGTAGCACACATTAACCGATGCCATGCAATGCAGCCATAATAACCGTCGAGCACAAGTTTAATTAGTGCAGCCAACGAGGCCAGCGCCGGCAGTGGGGAGGCCTGTGGTGGCCAACGTTGCGTATGAGCAATGTGTGTTCGTGTGATAAAATGGCCACGCCACGCCACACACCACGTCAAGGTTGTGCCTGTGTCTCTGTGTGTGCACCTTTATTGCTGTCATCCATCTGAGAAGTAAAACTCTTATGGTCATAAAAACTCTAGAACGCATTGTGCGCCCAAAAACAAAGCCAAAACCCCCAATAGGATTCTCTAGAGCAGAAAAAAAATGTCAGAGTGCTGAACTAATAATGGCACATGTCAAAATTCGTTGAGCCCGCAGTTGTTTGGGGGGGGGAGGTGGGAGGTGCGCGGTGCGCGGTGCGAGGCGTTCACCAACTTTTGGTCGAATGACGAAACCCAGGTGACATTCATAGTGATTTCGTTTTGGCAGTTGTGGGTCATTTGTTAGATTTAACTGATGCCTGGACACACGGATGGCATCGGGGCCATGGCCAGCCAGCGCTCGGTCAGTTGATGTGGCTCGCAGCATAGATGGATGAGTGCCAGAGAGAGGAGCAAAAAACGAAAGCAATGCTCCAAGGGGGTCGATAGAGCACTTGATTATCGCAAAAGGACTTTTTACTATTTGTCCATGCTATAAACCTCTGATGCGCGCTGCATTAGTGATGTCTGTCAAATTATAAATATCAGCAAAATCGTAAAAGCGAAGCCAAGTCCAGGAATATTTTACTGTCCAGCATCCAATGAACAGCTGGACAACATTGAAGCCAGAGACACAAAGTGCGACCAGAACTTAGCTGTGGCTTGGCTGTCACACGCACCAGCTGCATGCCAATGTCCGTTGCCATATCAACAAAATAAAAAACTTCATTCCGCTGCACAATAAATGCATATTTCTATAAATATATATATATATATATATATATATATATATATATATATATATATATATATGTATATATATATATATATATATATATATATATATATATATATATATATATATATATCTGTGTGTTTGTGTGTGTGTGTAAAGTAGCAGCAGCAGCAGCTGGCTAAAGCAGGCCAAAAGCCGATCGGTGTCTCGTTGCCAAGACGACTGCTAACTGACACAGGGACACAGGGCTATGTGCGTATGTGTGTGTGTGTGTGTGTGTGTATGTGTGTGTGATTGTGGCACTTCCGGTGACAATGTGCCATGGTGCCAAGGGAATGGATACGATGGGTACGACGGCTAGTAAGTGCACAAGCGGGTTGAAGGCTTATGACTGTGCAAAGCACAACTAGAGCAAACCAGCGTTGTCCGCTTGGCATTGCTGAGCCGGCGAATACCCTAGACTAGCACTGGCAACACAGCTGCACTCCATATACCCTGTGAAAAAAAAACGCTTTTTGTTAAATTGAACTGTTTTTATTTGCGAAAATCAAACCGTAAAAAGGCAGAAGTTGTAAAATAAGTAAAATATATACAGTAAATATATATATACATAATTAAATATATAATAAAATAAATTAATTAATTATATGCCAATAAATAAGAAACGAAATTAATTAAATAAAATAAGTGAATGAAATAAAAGAAAGATAATTAATAAAACAAATAAAGTAATTTCAAAAAATAAAAAAATTATAAAATATGTTAAGAAATAAAGAAAAACCTTAAGAGAACAAAATTAAAATAGATAATTAAAATAAAAAAATCTCAATATATAAAATAAATAAAACTAATAAAATAAATATAAAAAGTTAAAAAAATAAAAAAATGATCAAATAAAATAACTTAATACATTTAATAAATAAATCATTTAAATAAATAAAAACAAATAATTTATTATTTTGTATTGTTCATTGAATTATTTGATTGCTTACATTATATAAAATTTAATTGCAATTGTATTTTCAATTGTAATTTCTTGTATTTTGTATTGTATTTTCTTGTGTTTTCAACAGCTTCACAAAATTATGAAATAGAAAAAAAAACCCTTTAAATTATTGTATATATTATAAATATTTATATATTTATATCAGAGGAGAGTCTGAGCTTAAATTACTCAACAACAACTCTTAAATAAATAAATGGACAAATATTTCGAGTGCTCCATCTCTTGAGTCTCTATAGAAACATGAGGCATTTAGGACTTGAGCTCTCTTATACATTATACCCTGTTTACTCGTATTCAATCAGCTTAAACTGAGAATACCAAAAGGCGCTCAAAAACTATGCATTCGGCTCTCTCGATTCTACATATTCATATGTAGATGTAACTATATATATGTATGTATGTATGCGTGAGTGTGTGAGTCTGAAGCTGTATGCGATTCCAAACAGTTGCCAGTTTGCAATATTTGAAATACATTTTAAAATTGCATTGCGTGGCAAAAGGGACATTCATCTCATTGCTGGCCCTGGCTCGGGCCGTACGCCCTGTCAGCTGTGCCCCCGCCTCCTGCGGCTGTCATATGATTTATGGTGAGTGGACATGTGTACTTTAAAGCTCATAAATTTGTCGCTCTGCCATGCAGGACCTGTCGACAGGCTGACACTCGCATCTCTCTGTGCCGCAGTGTCCATTCGAATGACTTACGAATTGTACCCGAAATACATAGTATTCCTATGCTATGCCCTTTATTGGCCCGCATACGCGTAATCAGGGACACTTGAATCGCTCCCCGATGAGGGGGCGCCATATTATGTGATTGGCTCTTGGCCTTAGTGCCAGTCATTTGCCTTGACATTAATGATGCGAGCCGAAACAAATGCAACAATAAATTCAATTAATTGCATTTTATTTCGATTATGCGCGCCCAGCAACGCCGCACCACCGCACCACCGCCCCGCCATAAATGTCAATTGTGGTCATTGAATGTGGCCCGAGGACGATTGCGCTGACCAAAGCCAAAGCTCGTTCCGACTCTTTCGCATCTAATTTTTGCTCATTAATTTCATGCAACATTTTTATGCATTGTCATAAAACTAATTTTACGATGTCAGCACACTCACACACACACACACACTCATGCATATGTCTTGATGTTTGTCTAATTAGATTAGTTTGATGCGCATTTCGCATTCTTTCTCAGCTTTAATTGATCAGCTAGAGTTTGTTTTTTTTTGCTTGTCATATAAACTACCACTTGCTTTCTATTTCTCTCTCTCTCTCACACACTCTTCTCTTATTTCATGCTTGTCAGCTAAAGTTTAGCTGCTGTGAGCCAAATTATAATGGCTGTTTAAATTGCATGCAGTAATTGATGTTTTTATTTGCAATTTCCGGACTTCTTAACCCAATTGTCAAATTGATATTCGAGCTATATATTGGACAGTGCAGTGCATGCTTCTTTCACTTCGAATGGGAACAACAGCATCTGTCAAGTGCAAATACTCTTGGCCACAGGCAGTACGGCAGTCAGCTAAGCGCAGTCATGGCTGTCTCTAAAGGGGATAGTTTGAGGATAGTTGATAAAAGTTTGGCTAGCTTTGCTGGATGCCATTGCTCTTCAGCGTTATTATACAGCATATTTCATAGAATGGTATCCCCCACACACATAATGCTAACTACGCCACTGGCAGTGCACACACGCACACACATAGTCATAGAGAAACTGATCTATTGCCGGCAGTGAAGGCAGCAGCAGCTATACAATGGGCTAGAATGGTACGTTATCAGTGCGTATACTTGATTTTTATACGCACACTTAAGCAAATAACTGCAGGCATTATTTCAAAAATTCGAAAATTAAAAGCAAACAACATAGAGCAGAGGTATGCACAGCACGGTATGGGAGGGGGCGTGGCAGGTGGCCATAAGAAAATACTCAGAAATTGCCAGCATTGCAAACGACAGACAAAGACAGAGTGAGAGAGCGAGCGAGAGAGAGAGCAAGCAAAAAGACAGTGCTGGAGCGAGAGAAGCGTAAAGTTTTAATGTAAAGTGATGTGAAATGTTTTCTTTGCGAATTTACCTTCAATTTATGCATTTATGAATATGTAAGCACATTCGAGACCCAGCTCTTGGCTGTGTGAGCAGTCAAGTGGTAAACGTGAATACAGAAATAAACTCACACACACACACACACACACACACACACACACACATAGCACTCTGCAATACATTCATTAACAAAATGCTTTTGGCTAAGAAGTTTTGCCTTTGCCCATTCGCATTTTCACATTTCAGATCTGAGCAGCCAGGCAGCTTTTAAAAAAGAACCATAAATAATTTATTGTTAAATGTTTTTCGTTTCTTGTTTCTCGATTTTCGTTTTTCGTTTTTCGTATTCCGTGGCCGACTACGAATGTCTCAAATTGCTTATGAAATGCAATCACATAACCTACAGGCAGAGAATTTAATTGAAATTTTTGTTAAACAAGCGTAAACCAGGTGCTTACACGTCTCTGGCATTGGATTATGGCCGGCTGCACTGGAATTGCGAATCAGATTTAATCAATTACGAGACAAGTCAAAACTCGTCACTCGACTACTGTACGAAACATTTTATCTTTTGCCTGTAGCCCTGCCAGCACGAAACATTCGGCATAGCAACCCAAGTCTGAGTCGGCCTCACCGATTGCCCTCAAAGTCAATCAACTAAATGTCGACATGAAAAACAATTATCGTGATAGTTTCGGTGACAATTGGAAATGTTGTCACCTGTGCTAGGTGTCGATTATTATTGTCTTTTCTTGTTTTCTTGCTTTCTTGTTTTCTCTTTTCTGTTTTGTTTTCTCTCCCCGTTTGGCAGAAGCAAAACGAATATTTGTGAGTATTGAATTGCGTTTACAATATGTTGTCACGCCTACTTATTATTGATTTATTTAACCCTTGCCCGGTGAGCGATTGCTGCGAGTGTAGCTTACTTAATATATGTATACATTAACTATATATATGTGCTATTATATATACGCATACATTAACATTTTAAGTAACTGTCAAACGTTGACTTTATTTGTTTACTTTTTAATATATTGGGCAGGGTGTGCAGGGTATAGTATACCCTTTATATATACAAGTGCTTGAGGCAGCAAAAGAACACCTGATAGGCGTCGTATCACACATACATATATCGTTGCTCAGATAAAGTCCCTATGCGTCCATCTATCTATTTAAGAAGAGCAATGTCGTAAAGTTAAATGTATTATATCTTTAATAATTTTTTATTTATTTTTATTACCTAACGAGAGATCAAATAATAAGAAATAAATAATAAATAAAAATACTTTCTACTATTACTCATTGAATTACTCAAATTCTGTATGTAAATTAATAAATAATCAACTCTACTTAAAATATTGGGATATTTTCCGACTTTGTCAAACCTTACAAATATTATTATTTATATTATTATTTGTAATTTATTATTATTTATTCTCTATTAATATTTTTTATTTATTATTTTTTTTCTTTATTAATATTTTTTTTTTATTATTATTAATTTTTATTTATTAATATATTTTTTTATTTTACCTTGGCTTTATTTTGTAGTCGCAACTTCAGCTGGCATTTCATTTGCGTCAGCCAATTCATCGCATTTCTTGATAGACAAATGGCACGCTCTAATCGATGCGTTGTTTTCTCTACATTAGCTATCCCAATAAACAAAAAACAAAAACCAAAAATATATTATAAGCCCAAGATAAATATCCGTTACGCATCGATTGACATGGGGCACAGGGGGCATGCAACAGTGCCTAATAGACCTGTGCCACGACATAGAAACACGATTCGTGTTGGCAAAATTAAATGAGCATTGCGACAATTGACGAAACAAGTAGAGAGAATATTTTTTTTTTGTTTTATATTCTATGCACATAACAGCGCAGAGGAGTGGGTCACATGAGGCGGACCATTTATTAACTGAATGGCGATAATTTCGATGGCAATAATGTTTAATCAATGTAGTAAACATTTATTATGTGCTACGAAAACAGTTTATAAATTTATGATGGGATCTAAATTTCTGCGCTTATATTGTAACGAAAATTGGAGATGAATTTATGAGGAAATCTCTTTTTTAGAGCATTTGTTTCAAGTCCGATTTGAAATGTGGCTAATATATTTTGTTTTCAATTTGTTTGTATAATATATAAATATATTTATAATAAAATATACAATAAAATAAATATTTCGAAGTAGTTTTTTATATACTCTTGCAGGGAATTAATATACTAAACTATATTGAAACTATATTGTTAATATATGCATAATTATTTAAATTGTTATTATTTATAATATTATTAATTGTATTGTATATTTTAATAAATGCTGTATAGCCACAATACTGTAAAACACTTTATTTTCAACGCTGAAGTCATTGGCCTGTGGGAGTGGCAGCTGTTGATGCAGGTCTCCTTCTAAGCTGTATACTTATATTTATAAGCGTCTTAGATATTCTCCCCTGCTTAGCTCTCCCTGGATATCCTAGGCAGCCGGATGTGTGTTCTGGTCCTTCGCTGTCTTCTTGTAAACACTTACAGTGCCTCACGTTCACGTTCACTTTCACTTTTCCTTCTTCTACGTTCGACTGCCGGCTGAGCTGAGATGCTGACGCCTTTTATAGACTGTGCTGAGCTCTTTAAAATGAGCGCGCTCTATACGTCCGGCTCTAGAGCGGAGTCAGCCTGCCACGAGATGATCGTCTGATCGCTTGACAGCCTCCCATTGGTCGAAGCATGAGCTGCTACGAGAGCGACTATTGCAGGCTAAGGAACACCAGCTCGGCTAACTGTTCTCCGTGGACGACTAACATAAGAGTATTTATGAGAACACAATATGAATAGCTGATCCCGTCTTTCTTGTGACTGCCTCTGAGAGAAAATTCTAAGCAGGAATTTATATAGATTTAATATATAGGTATGTATGTATCTTCTTTATTGTTTAGCTGAGTCCCTTATGATTTTGATATCAGAGCGCCAGTTATGATTAAGAGAGTTGAGTAAAAACTCGCATTTGGATTATTCATCTGATTATTTTACTATAACTATGCACAAATACATACATATAAACACACATACGTAGTTATTTATACATATATTATCTCATATTTGATCAATGAGTCTGCATATTGGGTCTTCTAATCGGCTTAAAACTACAAATGCCATATACTATATGGCTAAAAGCCAAGAGACTTACTGGGCTAACTGTGAAAACAAGAGCCACATACATAAGTGGCAATAACAATAAAAGCCAAAAGTAGTTTTACACGCACTTCAAATACAAATAAAGCACTCGCCGCGACGAGTGTATGTAAATGTATTACATATGCGCGTGTGTGTCTGTGTGTGTGTGTGTGTGTGTGCCTAATAAAGTGCGACTGTGAGCGTGTTTATATGAGCGTGTGTGTACGCATTTTTGAGTGGACGATAAATAAATTAGAAAGTTGCAAAAGCGAAAAGCGCTGAACTCGCAGCGTGGAGGAAGGCGGAGGGCGGAAGGCAGGAGGCGGGGCAGGGAGTGCGACGCACTGCGACATAATGGCGTCCACTTTGTGTTCTTATGCTTAATTTGCTTAAAAGGGTGCTGCACTACAGCAACCGACTGCACTGCTGCACACACACACACACACACACACACACACACACACACACGTGAACGGGGACACGCACTCACGCACACACAGTTTAACGGGCGCGCCAAACTGTTAAAAGTAGGCGCATTTGAAGCGGGAGCAGGAGCTGGAGCGGGAGCAGGGGCCGCAATTGAACTAGGCATAGACATGGACACGCAATGTGAATGTGAGCAGCGCTGTCAGTGGGTCGGCTAAGTGTATTTTACATTTCACGCACAATTTTCCATTTTCCACTGCACGCAATTTACCGCTTAACGCACAAATACAGCATTGCCTTTGCCTTTCCCTTGCCTTTGCCGGGCTTTGCATGGCGCGCCAATTTAAAAGCCACCTACTCAGCCCCGCCCATCACCCCTGGCCAGGGCAGCAACCACAACCGGCTCATAACACATGCAGAACGGCATGCAGGCGACAGCTTAGCTAACGCTAAGCAAGTCCAAGTCTTGCCCTTGCCCAACTCCTGCTGCTACTCCTGCTGCTGCTGCTGCTGCTTCTTAGTCGCATATTACATCACTCGCAGTGTGCTACGACGAGCTCTCTTTCCAGCCATGTCACGTTGTTGTTAGCATTCTCCGAGTGGGCGGGGCCCAGGACATGGGACGCACAATATGTGCGTGGCCAAATAGTTGAAATAGTTTGATGCGCACTTTTCAGCGACTCTGATGGGGGGGCTTGGCCTTTGAGCCCTCAGCACTGAACACTGAACGGAAAGAGTGAACCGCCGCACCCACTGCATCGTCCCTGGCAAATTTCGACCCTACGCATTGCTCGTTGAATTGTTAATAACATTTTGGGAGTATACGCATTTAAATGAGGCGCACGTACGCGGACGATTTGTCACAAAATAATTTTTACGACTTGACGACTCCATTGCCAGTGACCAAGCCCAATTCTAAAGGAAGTCAAAGGCACACCACAACCTCGCGCATATAATTTTCATGCTCAATGTTGCTGTTGTTGCTGTTGCTGTTGTTGCTGTTGCTGTTGTGTCACCAACTGCGACCATAATACTTCCAGTTAGCGTCAAATGCCACGCACAGTTGACAGCGCTTCTGGCGCTGGCCCTTGTCTGGCTCACTTAGCATTGGCTCTGGTGCCAGTATCACATGTTTATATTTATATATTTTATATCGAATGCATTTTTATATAGCAAATCAATTGAAATGCTCCAAAAACACAACAACAAATAAGCATTTTATATTTATGTTAACAATTTAACAAAGATCCTTTGGTTTATGGAGCGAGCTCATGCGATGTCTGAATATGAATAAATAAATAAATAAATATGAATATAGTTACAAGCTTTACATATTTTACATAGTTTTGGTTTTCTCTTCTCTTTTTTTATTTTATTAATTTCTTTTGAAATAGACTTCATCATTAACATAGAATATAATATTATAGATGTAGTTAGAGGTAAAAATGTATAAGATTAAGCCCTTTTTGCTAGACAAGCTTTTTGTCATATACTTAAGTCTCTCAGTAAATGGCTATCTGCCATGAAAAAAAAATAGACTTGCATGGCAAACCGACTATATATCCGCATAAAATGAATATGATTTAAAGTGACTTCAGTCGCTAAGCACGTTAAATTTCTTTGCATACAGATATATAAATATATTTTAATATTATTAATTTTTTATTTATGTATTTTCAAAAGAGTTACGAAAAGTGATATTATCGGATTGTAAAAGTTGTGCTGCTATTGCCAAGTTAATATTTTATTTAATTAATATATTTATTTCTTTTTGTTGTCTCTGTGTGTTTGGCTTTTAACACAGCAAGAAAATAACTATGTGTTGCTATTCTGAGTCAAACAAATAGCTAAGTTCTAGTGACGATTGGGGAATTTGCTATTACTTACACACAGAGAAGAAACTTGGATTTGCGCTCTCTTTTCTTAGTACATCGGTTCTGCAACGACTTCCCGATCGTGTTTTTTTCCCTTCTGGTTGCTCCCACGCCGTTGGCTTTGGTATGTATGCGAGAGTTGTGCTCGTACTCAATTGAGTTTTAGCTATATTCGCTAAGCACATGCATTTTGTATGTGAAATGCGTGTATGTCTGTGAAAGTGCATAAAAAGGAGTGTTTGCATGAATTATTCGTGTGATTCCTCTCACTAACTTGTGCGAAGGCCAATAGTATCTCTCTCCAAACGATGTTCGTGAATTCGTCACATTATAATAAATTAATTATATTTGGCTGTGAAGAATAAAAAAAAATATATATAAAAAATATATATATATATATAAACAGGACCTACTGATTTTTTCATTATTTTTTCTGCATTAATCTGCCTTATATATTTAATATAAATATCTGATTTTTTATAAATAAATAAATGGGAAATGCTTTCCATATTTTTGCCGTCTATTGTGAGCCCCGATTCCAATCTAATTAGCCATTCCGCAGTTTCACACACACACAGACCTTTTCACACACACGCTGGGGTCTATCATGTATAAATTGACAGTTTAAAATTTAAATGACGTGCGATTGAAGAATTTAATTTTCTATTCGTGTTCGCAGCATGAAATTCACTTTCAATTGCCTCCGCGAAAATGGCAGCCAATGTCGTTTAATACACTGAAAAATATAAGTGAAAATTCTGCAAAAAATATAAAATATAAAACAAATATATAAATGAGATAGTAAAATATAAGAAATTAATTAATAAATATCTTAAGTTATCTGACTCAGGACCAATTTAAAGACTCGTCTGTCTATTTTTTGTTTTCTTTATAAGAATTTTCTCTTGGTGCATGCAATCGACCATTTTGAGTTTATTTACTTCGCAACGAGCCGTTGATTTCTTGCTGCTGTTGCGAACGGGTACGCAGTCCGCATCGGAGTCGATGTCGTCGTATTGCAACTAACACCGCTCGACATTTGGCAAAATGACAAATTCGCCGAGCAATGCTGTCGCTCAAAACGTAGCAGTGGGCGGGGCTGGACGCCGACCGGGCGCTGGCGCTGGCTCTGGCGCTGCTTTGTTCGTGTGCAGCTCGACGGCAGCCAATGGCACAGCGTTTGGTTCAAGTTTCAGTTTCGATCCGATCCGCGGCCCACTGAACGACAAGCGTTGCGTTAAGGCTGCGGTGGGGTCAGTGGCTGTGGCAGGGGCAGGGGCTGAGGCGGTGGCTGTGGCTGTGTGTCTGCCAAATGCGTTGCCTACTTTTAGGCTGGCATAATGAAATTCCAACTTTTGACTTATTGACGACGACGAGAACAGCGACAACAGCAAGGACAACGACAAGTTCGTTAGCTAACAGTTGCTGTTGCTGTTGTTGTTGTTATTGTTGTTGTTGCGGTTGTTTCTACAGGCAACGCAGCGACTCTTGCACTTTGTGTTCGTTCGTTGCTTGTTAGCGAATTAATTTGCATTCGCCTTTAGTCAGAGCTCAAAACGAAGCTGCAAGCAAGCGGATATCAAAGCCAAATTGAAAATATGTCAATGACTTCAATTTAATTATCTAATACCATAAACTATTAACATTTATAAGCAATATGGACTGCTAGAATCCTTTGTATATGTATGCATTTATGGCCGCCGCCTCCTCCTGGCATGCAGAGCGCTGTTTTGCTTTCACATTCATTTGACATGTTGCTCGTTGCAGAAATGCTGCAATGCTTGATTAAAATGGCAAATTGTTTTGCATATTTTTAATTAACATCAGCAGAGAGTCTCTCTGACATCAGGAGCTGTCAAAGTGAAAATATTTAGTTAGAAAACAAATTCCGCATTAGCTTTGACTCTGCCTTAATTAAGACCATTTTCTCAAACAAAACCGACTGCAGTGCTTACCTACAAATATGTCGCTTTGAGGATTCATTACTTCATATTTATTACGTTTCACAAATGCTCTCAGATCTTCGCTGTCATTGTTCGCCCTGACTGCAGCAGCAGCAGCAGCAGCAGCAGCAGCGTCTTGATAGGTATTTGTGGAGCAATGTGCATTATTCGTTGCTGCTGGCAGCGGAAATGGCGCAATTTTCTAGATGCTTTCACAGCGCCAAAGACTCGAAATGAATTGAACTGAGCTTCCTCCTCATTTTTTAGTCAGTTTCACGCGCCACTGGACTTGGCCTTTTGATAATATTTGCACCTTTAAAGCGAAGGCCGCTGGCCATTCTCTGCTCGAATGCAAACTAATTTTCATTTTAATTGAGTATTACGAAAACTGAGAACTTGCGGTGTTTACGCGCGCCTGTCAATATTTACATGCGACATATTAATTAAATATGTAAGTGTATACATGCATATATATATATACATACATTCAACTACTAGCATTAGGTAGAACAATGGCCAATTTCCTGGGCCACGTTCCCGGAATATGCCTCGGGCCACGGCAGTCGCATTGAGCTGCTTATTGGGAAGGAGGTCAGCACGCGAGAGCCGTAACAAGCGCGGCCAATCAACATTAGCCCCCTTCTGCTTCTGTGCATAGCCCTGCATAGCCCGGCCAGAGCCATCGAACTTTTACGCATTGTTTATGTTAACAAAATGTAAATAAATGTCGCGCACAAACGATGTTGGCGCAACGCTGACGAAAACAAAGGCCAATTAAATTTCTGGCCAAAATAAAGGCGCTGGCACACGCAAGTCGTTTGGGAGCTGCCAACGTCCAACAACAGGTGTTCAGGCTTACAGGGCTCAGTGGGCTCACCAGAGCGCGCAGAGAGAGAGAAAAAAAACTAAATAAATCAAATCGTGGGCGGACAAAGTAAGCATAACAAAACAAAGCAACAAAAAAATACTCGCTCACTCCCACCAAATACTGGAGCTGCCCCAGGACGTTTCATATCGAACAGTTTTATCGAAGTGGCCACCATTTACGTAGCCAATTCGTCGTCGCCTTTGCCTTTGCCTTTGCCTTTGCCATTGCCTTGGCCATTGCCTTCGCTTTCGCCTTTGTTGTCGCAGTTTGGTTAAGTGGCTCGCGTGTTAATTGTCGGGGAATGTGCCGGCCACGGCGATAATATTGGACAGCCAGGCCCAGACCGCCCGCTCGCTGCCTAACGTGCTCGCTGACAATTCAAAATTAACTGGCCAATTGACCAGCGCGGCAGCAAATGTAACGCATAATAAAATACCTCAAATAACCAATAGAGCACAACTGGAGGTGTTTGTAAGCTCAGTTGCGTGATACCCTGTACCTGATGGCCCCTAACTGTTTTATTGCTTTCATTTCACTCGGTATTTGAAAGGGCAATTTGCAAAGATTTCTCTTTATAGACACTGTTGCTGTGCCTTGCTAGGTAACTTTTAATAGCTTTCAAAATGCAGAATTACTGGAAATGGTTGTTAATCTATTAGCTCATTTTATAATAATTTGTTATTTAAATATTATTTAAATTAGTTATTAATATTATATATTTATGATATAATAATTTTCATATATTTATATAATTCAATAATTAATATTAATATATAATTTAATATAATAATGTACATATGAATCGCTTTCACATTATCACAGCACTTGAGATTGGATTTGTAAGAGTGGGAAAGTCGCTTACCCTCTACTCAGCCTGTTTGTGCTTGCTCTCTCTCTCTCTCTCTCTCTCTCTCTCTCTCTCTTTCTCTCTCTCTCTCTCTCTAACACAAGTGTTGTGATATTTGATAATCTCTATCAGAAGATGAAAGCCGCAAATTAATTTCATATCTAAGCAAAGTGACTTTTATTATTATGATAAAGACTCCACAACACTTTCATACAATAAACAGCTTTCAGTCGCAATGAATTACCTAGAATAAATGAATTCTAAAGAGATCATTAATGTTTATATGTGCTCAACTGCCAAGTTATTCGTTTAGCTTTAAGTCAATCCACAACTTATTTTATGCACTGCATTTTTACTTAATTGTATTAAGCTTACACAATTTGACTATCGTAATATGTACATATGTAATTTAATGAATTTAGGCAAACTTACAGAGCTATCAATATAAGAGCATCTGCAATAATTTAAAGAAGTATTAGTTTATTTTTCTGCCGACATCAACTTAATATAATCAAGCCAAAATGCTGAATCCACGATCGTGTATGTAGAGAATAGAGAAATATCAGAACGAATGACTGCGATCTCTTTATACATGAAAATCTCTTACAAAGCTGCTCTATTCAGCCAACGTCTGCTCTGCATCTCTGGCTTCAGTGCTGAACAAGATGTGAGTCACATTCAAGATGAAACTGTAAAGGAAAATAAAGTATTTATTACATGTAATAATAATAAGTTTTGACAAATATAAACAATCTAGAATCAGGTATTATTTAAGCCTGTATGATATCCTCCAGCTGGACACTCATCTAATGCGAATTGATTTCAATAAACTTAATTTAATAAACAGAATAAGATCTATTAACTTAATTAAAAGTGATGTAAAATTTATTTATATAGACAGACGAAGGAGAGATATATTAATTTTCTTATATTTTCATTATTATTATAATTATTAATATTAGTAAAATAACATATTTTTCAATATTCAATATTCATTACTCTTATTAATTAATAAAATATGGTGGAGAGCTCTAAGCAAACCTTATTAAATTTTTGACCTGGATTTGCTTAATAATTCATATTCTGAAGTCTGCTTTCTTTTATTGCTTAAACTTATTTTATTCTATTTATATCAGTTTCTATTTATATTTACCTACATTCAGTCTGGAAATATTTCTAACTATTCCGTCAAGCCCAATAACGTATCTATGGAACATGTCCACATGGACTAGGCAGAGCCATTTGGAATCACTTGTAAAGCTATTTGGTGTCAAATGTCTGGGACTTTTGGGCCGTGCATAAGCAGACGCCTTCAGGCGGGCAGCCAAGAGGCAATCTTTCCTTAACGACCATTAAATGCTGCCAGCCGCCATTAAAGTCGCTTCCGTTTATTTTTATCGTTTTTAATTGCTTTTTTCTTGTTATTTGTTGTTGTTTGTGTTTTCGTCTATGCCTCGGCTTGCGTGTTGTTGTCTTTGTTGTGGCTGCCTCATTTGTCGCCGTGTGTGTCTGCTCGTTTATTTTATTTAGCAATTTATTTCACACGTTGCCGCAAAGTGTGCAGAGTGTGGAGTGTGCCTATGTGGCTGCCCCGTGCTGTGTATCTAGCGACTGTTTTTAATTTCTGGCTATTATGAGCTGTCCAGCAAGCCCGCCAGCAACTGGGCTGCGGCTGGCTGGCTGGCTTGTTGTCCATTTGCAGTCTGGGCCAAAAATTATGGTCATACATATAAATTGTCAAGCGACCATTCGTCTTGCTGAATAAATGTTGCAATTTGTTGGCTTTGGGCTTTCGCTCGCTCGCGAACCCACTGCACAAGATGGCGCCCAAGATAGTCGACAGCAGCTTCCGCTGCGCACAAAAGTATGCTACGTTTTGCGTGCAGCTCAGCCCAGCTCGCATCTAGAGCGCCGGCGCGCACCTTCGCTTGACCGCTGAGCCAACTGGAGTTGTTCGGTCCTGCGGCTGCAGCTATAAATTCTAATGCAATGCATGCGACTCCATGTGCGACACGAGACACAAATAACTCAGCGGCTGCATGGCCAAGCGCGTTTTATTAAAAAGGGCCGGTGCTGACCACTGAAGGCATATATTTGCGCACAATTAATTATTATAAATGTCGTGGTCTCCACCCGGACACGGACACGGATATGGAGACCGGGACTGAAGCGGATGCGGATGCAGATACGGATGCGAATGCGAATGCAAAGGGGTACACAAAAGGCGCACAAAACGTTCTCCGTTTGCGAGCTAAAGCGAAATTGTTTATGAAAATTTATGATTACAATATTTGTGTCGCAGTGCATCTTCCACTCACTCCGACTCCTGCGCCCCCTCTCCAGCCATTTCTCATTTGCTGTGCGTGGCTTTTAGTTTTTATTTATTCGACTCGACATTCTGATGCTGCATTCAGGACTAGCAGAGCGCGGGCCTCATAAACTGCGATGTGAGTTTTCTGTGAAGCGGAAATCGGATTATGATTATCACCTCTTAATGTTACACCTACTTGCATGTTAATATATGTATATCTGTATGTGTGTGTGTGTATGTGTTGCCAGCACGCATGCTTGCACTTGTATTGATGCCGTCTCCCAATTCAGTTCATGTGACTGATTTCGTATTTATTCAAAGGAAAAACTTTTTCTGCCTTTACACTTTACACTTGACACACTCACACACACGCACACACACACACACGCATACACACTTGAGCTGATGTCTGTGATATTCAACTTTGGCAAATAAAAATTCTTGACTCATTCATTCATTGATGTCTGTCTGTGGACTCTGCCTGCCGCTCCTCCATTTAGCTTTGGCTTGTCGGCATATATTTGCTGATGTGATGTTTTATTTATTCTTTCGATGTGTATCGATTTATTTGACTTGTAATGGATATGTGATTGTTTAAAATTTGGCCAACTTGCGGGAGCTTAAGCGGTGAGTGGTGAGCGGTGAGCGGGGCGAGGATACGGCAAATGCTGTTGAATTAGATTTCATGCTTCATAAGTCTCATTTATCAACGCAAAGCAAGAATTACTCATGCCTTAGTTAAGCAAAAGGAATTTTATATTCTAGTCAAGCTATCGGTTCGGCTCTACTCTCTCCCTTTCTCTCTCTCTCTTTCACACTCTCTCTTTCTACTCCACTCTAGATTCTTTTGCATTTGCCTGCTGGTTCATTATTTCCACATTCATCATTTGAGCATTTTTCGCTTGAGCGCCAGGCGCTTAGGCCCTCTGCCACGCCCCTTTGAATAGGTAGCCTGTGGGGCACGTTGGTGCGTTGGTTATCAAACTCAATGCAGCTAATTATGCGCTAAGTAGACACGCTGCACACAATAACAACAACAACTACAACAATTGGAGTATGCAGAGCAGCAGCGAGCGGATAATTTATGGGCGCGATTGCAGCCAAAAATCCTTTGTCGAAAAGTTGCAAATACCTGGAACTTAATGTTGGACTTTGAACTTGCGAGCGACTCTGCGCCCAGCCGAAATATGATAAATGTTGTGCGGAAGTTGGCGACTGACACTGTGGCACGCCTCCTGCCGCACGGCCCCATTACGGCAGCCGCCACAAGGTGCGCAAAAGGCCGTCAATTTGCGAATATGCGCGCCATCGAAATTCCCATAGACATAAGCATTGGCATTGGCATTGGCATTGGCTTTGCCACTGCGAGCAGGAGTCGGTGCATAGCTCTTCGGGGTGGCCAATTGCATTGTGCAGTGCACAATGTGTGTGTGTGTGTGCGTGTGTGTGTTTAGGCATTCGGAGTATTATCCAGCCTTTGTGGCGGCTGTTTTGTAATGCAGACGATAAACGTCGACAAATGCCTTTGAAATCCTTGGCAATTTGTCATATGCGCGGCGCATGTATGTGTTCATTTGCGAAGTAGCCCAGCGTATGTACATATATGTAATACTGTTATTTTGTTGCCGGCGAAACGAAACTGGAGTTATAACGCCATTTTTTCATATTCTGCCATCTCAACTCTCATGCGCGACATCGGCCTGAAATTAACGACAGTCGTAACTTTTTTAACGCGACAATTTTAGTTTTTGGTCGCTCGGCATTTCACACGCTGCCAAAACGTTTCCGCTTCCGCAGGCAATCATAACTTTATGCCTCTGGCTCCACATCTCTTTTGTTGTTTATAATACATATAAAACTCGTTTATTTTTTTATTCCTCTTTTTTTTTGTTGCAAGTTACGAGCATGCCAAAAACTGTGACACTCAGTGTGAATGGTAAAGAAATTTTCGGGCTTCAGCCAATGCAACTTTCGCTGCCTTTGAACTTTGCTCTGCAGCAGGCAGCAGGCAGCAGGGCGTGTCGGCCAAAAGCTAAAATAAACAAGCCGGAAACACGATGCAACAGCGACGCATGCAGCCACCAGCGTTGCCACCTCGTTTGCAGTTGCGCCACTTTCATATGCACAGCTTGACATAGGCTTAATTGCAACTCTGGAAACTACGACGATGAGTAATGCCAATTTCCTCCATGTTTATGATATGCATAGTGCTTCCTCATATAAGATTTATAACAACTCAACAGCATGGCAATTGGATTGAAATCGATTCTTGCCTCTTCAAAAAACTGAATATATTTTGTATCGTAGAAGATACCTTGCATTTAATAAGTTTACAAAACTCTTCAGTGAAACAGAACAGCAGACCCAGTGTCATTCATACTAATTTACAAATCTAATATTTACCTACTTATTCCTGAATTCCATTCATGTATTTTATTAATTTCTATTGCAATAGTATGAATTTTAATAATTAAAAGAATATATTATTATTACTATTATTATTATTATTATTATTATTATTATTATTATTATTATTATTATTATTATT
>NW_022045884.1:503224-522014 GCF_001654015.2 Drosophila navojoa
TATTATTATTATTATTATTATTATTATTATTATTATTCTTATTATTATTATTATTGTGATTATTATTATTATTTTATTTTATTTTTATATTTTTATTTTTATTTATATATTTTTAGTTTATAATTAAGTGAGTTATTATTAAACCCTAGTCCAGCTTAATCGAATGCTAATTAGATTTTCCATTTTAATTGGGTTTTATTACTCTGAAGAGACTAAGATCATTTCACCTCTCATCAGTTTTAACTGGTAGCCAAATGGTAGCTGGCTTGGATGAGCTATCAGTCTATTTGCGTAGCTGGGGCTGTGACACCAAGCATGGTCTCACTAGATGCCGCTCCTATCAAAATATGAAATGTTCAGGGGAATGTGTGGTCCTCCATTCCAATTAAATTTCACATATTCATTATGCATGTTTGTAAATATTTAAAATTCTTGTTACTTGGCACAAATCTGAAGAAAAAAGCAATTTGAAGTACCATTAGGAATATTAAAACAATAAACGAAATTAAATGGGTTTACGGCTGCACTGATATTAGATTCTTAGCAGAGGCATGGAATTATTCCCACCCAGGCCAGTAACCCGTCTAATTGTTACATTTGCTAATTGAGAACAGAATAAAAAGCGAAAATATACAAGAAATTCGTACTCATTTAACTCTGTTTCCAATATGCTTCGCAAGGCATGTCAGCTTTCATATTTAGACATTTAAGCCACTCGGCTTGACATACATCTCAAAATGCCTCATGCTTCATTTCATGCAAAGTCTGAGGGCAAACGTCGCCCTGTTTCAGGGCCGTTCGGCTGCCCTCGAAGGCTGAGCTGCCTTACGAAATATGCACCTAGCACGAACCTTTTGGCCACTTGAGTCCCTACGCCTGGGTCTAGAGATGAGCGCGTGTCCGGGTAATTTGCCTGCACAGTGAAATGGCGTATATTAATCTCACGAGCACGCGCTCATCTCTAATATCGATGGCTGTTCGTCTGCTGCTCGAACTCATTTCGAATTTTTTCTTCTTCTTTTTCTAATTACTTTAGGGATTAATTTAAAGAAGCAAACGAAGTGCGCACACACACCTATATGCGCTCATTTACATACACACACTCAGACATGCAACACGTTTCTTTACTTTTAATTTCAATTACTTTTATTATACCCAGCAAATGCGTTCAAATGAAGCAAAAAAAAGGTCAAAAAAATACATACATACATACATACATACACTAATAGCTATAGACTGGCATATGTACATACGAACCGTAACGCCAAAAAGTATATATGCATATTCATATATATGTATATATAAGAATATATTATACATTCGCTGTGGAGCAAACCTGAGCGCAGAAAAAAAGTTAACTTATTAATTTTCATAAGAGTAATTTTGTGTATTTTATGTTTGGCTTGTGCCCGAGTGTTGCTGTTGCTGTTGCTGTTGGAGAAACGCAAATATAAGCTTAAAAAAAAAAAAAAGTGAGAGATGAAGAAGCAGAAGAAAAGCCCAGCCACAACCACAGTGGCAACAACAAATGGCAGCTCATGAGCGTGGCGGGCCAACGTTAAACGGTTAAGGACATGCAAAAAAGGGCGCGCTCTGATGAGTTGATGAAGTGTTCAACGCCTGGTTGGCCAGAAGAGCACCGCGAGCACCCACGAGCCCGGGCACACATAGAACACAGAGCCCGAGGAACCCTGCCCTCAGCTAACTGAACTGAACTGAACTCAACTCAACTGAGCTGAGCTGAGCGGAGCTGAGCGGAGCGGATGCGGAGCTGGGTGGCCCCAGCTGAACTTTGGGGGCTGCCCGCAGCGCAAATAAAAAGTCAGGTTTTTAACTAAATGACTTTTTGTTGTTGTGCACACGCATTGCTACACATAAACGCACTCAGTGCGGCAACAACAACAGCAACAACAACAACAATGGTACTCGAATACAGTACATGTGCATGCATGTCGACGTGTATCGTAATTATTTTGATGGCGGCAGCCTTTTTCTACACAACAAAACACATACACACGCATTCTTCATGCATAAATACACGTGTGTGTGAGTGTGTGTGTGTGTCGGTTGCCCAAATGTGTGGCAGTGTTAAGTAAAATTGCGAGGACCTCACCTTTTTTTTTCTCCCTGTTGCGGCCAGAATGTGTGTTAATGCCTATATATGTGCATGTGTGTGTGTCTCTGTATGTGTGTGTGTGTGTGTTTATTGAAGGCTTTCGGTGTCTCTGTTTACCTTTACTGCGCTGCGCAACAACGGCGGGCTAAGCTGGTTTGTTGTCTCGTTGATTATGCGCTGATAACAAATTATTCACTTGGGAGCGGACTTCAGCCAATACAACAAGCCCGAGCCCAAGCCCCAGCAGAGGCACAACCTATGCCAGTGTATGTGCGTCTGGCTTACATGAAAACATTAGACATAACACAGCTTGTCTCTCTGTATATGTGTGTGTGTGTGCACGCGCTCACGCCCCACTGTCTATATCCGTTTTGGGGTCTTGGGGCTTGCGTGTCCAAAATTAATGAATAGCCGCCGACGCCGTAGTAAAGCAGCCGACTTTTTGCCTATTTGCTGTGTCACCTGCACTTTCCTTTTATTTTGTGCCCCTCTTTTTATATGCTTTATTATCCAAGATTACAATCGCTAAACAGCCACTGACATTACACACAGAAATATTACGCATACGCCGCGGGCAACACTGCCAAGCACAAGCATTTCGGGTCCTTTGTACAGAAGGTCAGCGGAACGCAATCGATGCATCGATTCCAAATAAAAATGCTCAACCAATTATTGCCCTAAGTTTAGTAATTATGTCTATAAATACTAAGCGGAAAATATGTATGCACTACATGAAAGTCTTTTACCTAACAAATTTGCTGTACAAATCTGTGCTTAGATATTTCCGTAGCTGTTAATTGACAAGAATTACGATATTATGACAGAGATAGGATAAAGAGTTTTGGCTAGCTAAAATGGTAACATATCTGATGGGTAATTATGTTTATCTGCTAACAGGAATTGTACAAGAATTTGGCCAAATATTGGTAAGTGAGGCTATCGTATACTATCTTATATCTATTGCCTAGGTCTCACATGGCATGTTATTTGAGGCTACATTTGATTGTGTGAGGTTTGGTATGATCCTA
The DNA here is from genome assembly GCF_001654015.2 of Drosophila navojoa. Next base: position 506,369 of record NW_022045884.1, read on the forward strand.
AATACCTTATTTCGCTCCCACACCCAAGGGACGGCCGTCACCAGCATGATCTTGCTTCAACTGCAGAAAACTAATTATGTCAAGCGATCTTTGCATTCATTGACATATATTAGAGGTATTTAGATTTGCTTTAACTTGCTTGAACAGCAGATCATCGGGTTGATCCTCTCTTTCTCAGAGTAGAGCTCGTGTGATCATAATTAAATTATTTTTATATGGCATGCGATATGTCTTTATCTTCCATATGAAATTAATATGGCATATTATATAGATCAATAATAGACACTAAATACTATACAGCCGACCTTCGATAATTTCTTACTTGCCAAGTCGAAACTTTCGATTTATATTCACTTATAATATTCACTCATAATAGTATAAAATTTCTGTGTAAATCGATAAAAAAAATACTGTTCCCCCAGCTATTTCGATTTATCAGGAATCGAGTGTATTTATTATAATAAAATATAAATAGATTTGAAAACTAATGAGCCTTCGGCTTGCTATACTACATATACATATATAAAGTCAAGTACGACCTCTTCGCTCTGTTGTAAAAATTCTCTAAGAAAGTTGAGAGTGGAGATCTCTATCTATTGATTAAAACATCTACTTTTTAGTACTAATATTATTTATGCTTTTACTTAATTTATTTTATTATTATTTTTTACTAATTCTGATCTTTTTTTATATTTTTTTTTGTTTTTTTTTTCTTTTATATATTTATATATTTATTATTATTATTATTTATTTTTTTATTTATTTTGTTTTTTTTTTTCAAGTAGCTTCAATTTCTGGCATACAAATATTTGAAGTGTTTCTAGTTGGCTCCGCTGGCCTTTGGGGAGGCGGTTAAAGGCCATAATTAGAGGACGTCATTACGGGCTCGCTGGGGAATTAGGCTCAACTCATTTATGTTTTATCTATTGGCGCGGCCCAGACGCATAAAAATAGCAATTCCGAAATCAAATGCTGGCGGAAACAAACAGGCCAACTGCCGGTGAGCCAATAAAAATAAAAAGAGGACACAACTGGCCAACCGGACCCCAGAGGCTAGACCAGCCGCTGGGCGGACAATTGGATGCTGGATGCTGTTTCTCAATTCTCAATTCTCGCTTTTCTCATTCGACGACTGCTGCTTTATTATGCGAAACAAGCGAACGAACAACACTGCAAACAGGCATTCCGACGAATTTCTGCTTAAGAATAACACCAGCAACAACAACAGCAACAACAACAGCAACAACAACAACAACAACAAAAGATGGCCCTGCCCTGCCTGCTGCCCCCCGGCTACTGCTGCGACAGTTGGCAAAGAGTCGTTTGGTGCTGGAACGAGTCACCATTTATCTTAATCTACCTTTTAACTTATCTCGTTGTTGGATTTGAACTTCTTTTGCTTTCTTTTGCCTGATTCTCAGCCAGTCGAGTGCTTTGTGCGCTCGCTCTTTGCGTCTCTCTTGCGTCTCGTTTATCGCTTTTCGCTCTTCGCTATTGTTGCAACAGAAATCAATTAATTATTTATCACTTAAACTCTCCGCCACTTGTCATTATGTCATTGTTTACTCATTGCCCAGGGGGAGCAACAACGGACATGGGACAAAGGACGGCGGATGCCAGACGGCGGACCACCACAGAAGCCAGCGAAAATTCTCTGTGCTCTCAACTTTATCAATACTCAATTGAGATGGTGGCGGTGACACTGGAGCTTGGAGCTTGGCCATGGGGCCGCAGCATTAGCTGACCCCATTGATGTTTGTGCGCTTAACTTTGCGCAGGCAGTTTGTCTCGACGGGCCTTGATATCGTTCTGGCCGGAGCAGGAGTCGGCGGGGAACAGGAACAGGAGCAGGAGCAGGGTGCAGGGCAAATGGTTTGGCTGTAGCCGTTATTCTTCTTATTTTATTTAACTTAATACTTATGTTGGCATTTTTCCTTTCCGGCCACCTTCGATGCCTTCGATGTCGTCGCTCTGGCCTCTTTGCAACAATCGAAATCCCCAATTGACAAAAAGAAAACCAATTTAGCAGACAGCAACAGCAGCAGCAGCAACAGCAGCAGCTAGGTCTGACAGGTTGGCTTGGTGGTTTCTTCGAGTCTTGTGTCTCTTTGTGCTCCACACGTTGTGATAAATTCATCAGGTGAATGCCAAAGCATTGCGCAAATATGCGCCCGGCCGCCGCACCACTGGCTGCACGCCTCCACACAAATCCAGCGCCTTGATGCGGCTTGCTGCGGCTTGCTGTGGCTGCTCTGTCGCCGCATCAAACGACAATTGAATTTGCCACGTTGAGAGGAGCATGGACAGGCGGCCCAATAGCGACAGCTGGCTTGTTGCTTTTGGCTTTGCCATTGGCCATTACCCAGTGACCCGTTGGCCACTGGCAAGAGCCGAGCGAGCGTATTGTGCTGGCCCTGACCAGGAGCCAACAGCTAGGAGCCGTGTCTGATGCCCCACATTCCTTGGCCAGTTGTCGTTAGCCGTATTTATTTCGTTGTGTTTGCCGTCGGCATGCCTTCAATTAATGTCAATTTGTTTTTAAGTAAGCTATCGATGGCAACTTGGCAGCGATTGCACGGAGCCATGGCACGAATCTAGTAAGAACAAGCAGGAGCAGGAGCTGAGACAGCTGAGGCAGCTGAGGCTGACAAAACGCATCAAACGAAATGAGAACGTATGAGCCGGCAATTTGTTTATATTTGGCGTCGCTATCTAATATGCCCGAAATGAAGTCAATCCCCAATGCCGGGCCCCACTAACTGGGTCAGGTGATCAACCCGACGACAGCTGATGTGTGCGAATATAAACTTAATGTTAATGTCTTGTCCTCGTCCTCGTCCTCGTCGTCGTCATGGTCGTCGTTGACTCTGCGTCTAATAGAAGGCTACCAGAAATGTTTTCCATTATGTTAGAATGCAATAAATTACCTGTAAAAGCAACGACAAAAACCACACACACACACAGACAGAGAGAGGGAGCGACAGTCTTTGGGTTGGGTACAAGCAATTGGGCCTGGGCCTGGGGCTGGGGCTGGGGCTGCGACTAGCTCTGCGGCTGGGCACATGTATATGCACGCACATTAATTTACTTTTGTTGTCACTTTGCCAGTGGGCCACATTTGAAGTGCGCTGCCGGCAGGGATATAAAACAAATACAAATGACAATGCAAAGGCAATGACAGAGTGTGTGTGAGAGAGAGAGAGAGAGAGAGAGGGTGAGGGCAGTTGGTGGACAGGCGACAGGAGACATCCTGCGCTACTCAACTCACACAGCTAGCTAGCTAGCTGGAGCTGGCTGCCAGCTTGATATGTAAATGCGTTTCGCACACACATTTCGGGGCCGAGTGTAATGGAATTGTATGACATTACTTTTAATTAAAAGTGCTCGACATTTGGCCGGCAGCTTGAGTGCCAGGCTAACAGTGCTGTGCTGTGTGTCGCTCCGTCTCTTTTCGTTTGATATTCTCACTTTTTTGGTTATTTGCTGGGCAGGTGCAAAACGCTTGCCAGCTGGGAAAGAAAGGCTTAAGCCACGCACTTAGCCTCAGCTGCCAAGCCATAAAGTTCTCGCATTGAGGCGCGCACATTCGCTTGTCAGTTGCATCACATCTAATGGTCAGGCGAAGGAAATTACAAGCAATTCAATTCCACACCTGACAACACCAAAGCCAAAGAACCCAAAAATGAAGCGGAGCACAGAGCACAGCACTGAAGCTGCTGCCTCTACTGCGATGGCGCTCATACAATGGGAATACGCGCTCAGCACTAAGACTACAATTTCTAGACTATTTCCGACTCTGGGCCATATTAAATTGATTGCATTGCCGAACTGTCCAACTACATCAGGATAATGAGATGTGAGCATTGTTGCTACTATCTTTTTCTATTGCTTTCCTCACAGCAATTATTCGAATTATATAAAGTCATAAATATTATTGAAAGGGCGGTGTGAGAGGGGAAAGTGAGAGAGAGAGAGAGAGGGAGAGAGAGAGAGAGAGAGAGAAAGGGGCAGCTTGGAACAGCTTGGATTGTGTATTATCTTAACAACAAATAAGATCTCAGCAATTTCAGTGCTACGCTCAAGTTTAACTTCTACCAAAAAGTATTCCTATTCTATATTATAATTCAGTAAAATCAAGAAAAATAAAACGATTAATATCTTTTGCAAAGAGATAATGAAATTATTTAATGTATTAGAATAAATCAAAGAGTTTTTAAAAGATAACTGATTAACTTGTATTGAAGTACCAATACATTCTACTGAATCGAGACTCAGTAATGAGTAGTTGGATAAAAACATTTCGGAAATAACAACAAAAGAAATAAAAAGTCCTTTTCAATTATATGGCATAGGAATACAGCATTCGTTTATTATTTATTTATAAATTATCAAGTTTTATTAGTTCTATAAAAATATAAATAAAAATTCACTTTTGAAGCTGATTGGACAGTCAGTTAGATAATATTTTATTTAAGACGCTTTCCTTTCCCTTTACATTTATAAAATCTTCTATTCATATAAACAATTCAAAGACTCCATATATTTGCATTCGAAGTAAAAGCTCCTGAAAAGCGAATGGCAGTTGATTGATATTCAAGCAGATTAAATTTTTAAAAATTTATTATATAAGAATATTCATATCTAAGAGCTCCAGCTACATCTCTGCAGATCTCACATGACAGGTTATTTAACAATCGCCAACTTCTCTGCCGAGGGAAAGTCGTATATGGCAGACCCTAACCTGTTTTGTATCTCATTTCATTGGCACTGTAAATTTTGTAAAATGTTCATACAAATAATTTCACGTTTATTTCGTTTACGCAGAGTTTTGAATTTGATGGAGTTGCATCCTCATCTGCGCCGCATGTCAATCCCAAATCCAGACACTACAACAGCAACGCATAAAACGTCAAAGAGGGAATATAGCAGCAAAAAATATAAAAAAAAAAGCAAGTAAAGAGAAGTAAAAAGCCAAAATTGCAAATAATGCGAATCACGTGGCGCTGTGACCCCTTTGAACAGAACAAAACCAACAACAACACCAACAAGAGCAGGAACAACCATAAATGAGAGGTTACTAGGTATGTGGGCGGGGTAGTGTAGGGGGTGTGTGCGAAGGTGCATGTAGCAGTGCCCCCTATCGCGCAATCAACCATTACCGAGCGCGATTCAAGTTGAGTGTTTCGATTTGCAGGCAAATCATAAAAACAAATGTATAAAATCAAATGGAAAATCAATGGAGCCAGCCATCAACTGCGTCGATGCGATGGCATCGCCCGCGGTTTGTATAAATTGCTTTATTGCCTAAATAACACAAAAGAGTTGCTCCGGCCCGCGTTCGGCTCGGGGGCAATTTTATTAAACATGTATGTATGTGTGTGTGTGTGTGGAGGCCATATTGATTTTTTCTTATTTATTTATTTGCTTATTTTTATATTTGGTAACTTAATGCAAAAATAACATTCGAGCGAGCGAGCGTCGCACAGCCTCCGCTGCTCAATGTCAGCTACAACAACAACAATTAGCTCTGGCATTGGAATTCATATTGAACCTGATGCAGTGTAGGCGGAGGGGCAGTGGAAGGCAAGGGGCAGGGGCCTGAGTAGGCGAGGTGTGAGGACTGAAATGTACACAATGGCTTCTTTGCATTCGACCGCCGAACCCAAAATAATTAAAAGTATTTGGCGTCTGTAAAGTAATTTTTAATTAAGTTGAAGTGCGCTGAAGTGGAGCGGCTGATGGGTTTTTTATATATCAAGAGAGAGGGCGAGAGAGGGGAGGGCCGATGGTTATAACTGCTGCCGGTTGCTTATTACCGTACATAAACATAAACAATTTTAGAAATTAAATGATAATTTTGGAATATTTACATAATTTTATGCATTATCCCCAACGACTGGTCCACAAAAAAGGCAGCCATTCGCCATTCACCCAGCGCCCATCCCTTGAGAGCAGAGCCTGGCATAGAGCAGGGACCGTCCGCCGTATTCGGGGCTGGCATTCATTTTCGCGCTCTGCCAAATTAAGATACATGGAATGGTAATGCTCGCTTTCGTGTTGCTTGCCAAATATTTACCTTATGAAATTTCATGCGCTTTGGCGCGGTGGATAGAGTGCGCTCCCCGTTAATCTCAATCTCAACGATTGCTATCAGCAGGCCCCAAATTGATTTTAGTTTCATTTACGTTTCCTGCTGTTCATTTTCGCCATCCTCATTGCATTTGGCAAAGGCCGCGCAACGCCGGCGCATAAATATTTATGACGAGCGCGGGGCGTGGGGCGTGGCGCATGGTGCTAAGTGGCGGCCGGTAAGTCTGCCATGTTCTGGCAGTGGAGCTCAACTTTTGCTCTATTTTGGATGCCAGCCAAATGCAATGAAATTCCATTTGAGCATTTTCAATGCGCCCGCTTCAGTTTTTCAGCATCGCGTTGAGGTTCATTTGGCGCGTCGATTTTTTCTTCCATACTTCTGCCCTCCCCCCCTCCATCTGCCGTCCAGCTTAAAGTTTTAATTAAGTGCAAATTATAAAAGTGTTAATTTATCTGCTCACAATGGAAGCGAGCCAACGTGGCCTTACACGGCATCAAATGCCCTGGCAGAGAAATCTCTCCTAGCCAGCAAATGCTCAGCAAATTGCATCTTAATAATATTATAAATAAAATAAAGATATATGCAAAGTTTGGCTGATCTGCAGCTGAAGTGTGTTTATTTGTTTGCACCTGCTGCTGAGCCCGGCGGCAGGCAATTGTTGAAATAAAATTCTACAAATTCGGGCAGAGATATTAAAACAGCCCAAAGATGTGAGAGCCCGCCCCTGCCCACCACCTAATGCTGGGTGTGAGTCGCTAATGAGCAGGACAGACGGCTCTTAATGAAATGAAGAAGTTGTGAAACAGTGGCAAAGGGGTAGATAGACGTTGCCATAAAACTTTGCATATGAATGAATATCCAAAGAGGGGGTGGGGGGTGGTGGGTCGAGACATAAAGAAAGCATTAATATGCTGCATAATTATGCGATAACCATGGCATGTGGTGCCATACTTTGGCTTCACTTTTCACTCTGCACTCGTCTCACTATCTCACTTTCTCCCTTCCTCCCTCCCTCTCTCTCTCTCTCTCTCTCTCGCTGTCTGCCAGTTTGGGCTACAGCAAAGAGCGTAGTGGAACATCATAATATAATACATAACGTTAACGCTAATGATGCCAGCAGAACCGGAGCCAGGCGCAACTACAGCAGCAACACAAAGGTGTGTGTGCCAGGTGTGTGTGTGTGTGTGTGCGTGTGTCTGTCTGTCTGTGTGTGTAAGTATTGGGTGTTACATGCTGCAAAGTACTCCCCAAAGTGCCCCTAAATGCAAGAAATGACAGTCATTTCATATTTGTTGTACTCAACGGACTGCGCTGTTGCTGTTGTTGCTGTTGCTGTTGCTGCTGCTGCTGCTGTTACTGTTGCTATTGCTGTTAAGGATACGCACACACAAATACACAACGTGTCATAAAATTAAATACTTCACTGGAGAATTAAATGCAGTAAAAAGTGGGCGTGGCCCGCACACAGCAAACAACAAACAAACAAACAGCAAGCACACCCATATCAGGTGCGACAAAGCGTGGTAGTTGCTTGGGTGGTGGGGTGGCCGGTCCGGTGGTTGGCCCTGGCTTGAGCCAGTTGCTGTGAGTGGCAGCTCGTTGCTTTTGCCTGCAACAGCAAAATGTAGCTAATAACAAGTTTAAAGCTAAACGTCTCTTCATCATTATGACCATTATTTATTCCACTCTGTATACCTACTCTAGATTAATATATATGTATGTACATTTCTTTAAAACGAACGTCCATAAACTTTAAGCTGACAAGCTGACTTTGCGCCTTGCCTGAACCGTTTCGACAGCTGCCGCATTATCGAATGGCCCACCCACACACCCACACAGCCACAGAGCCCTCCATAAAATATCGCAAAACGGTGCATTAAGATGCCCAGCTCGGCTTTCAGCTGACTAGCTGACTAGCGCTGCTGCCTAATAACTCGGCCAGGCCAACAACTGACCGCAATTCCAGATGCTGGCAAACTGATGTAAGCATCTGTCAATCCCAGAGATGGCAAGTGAACGTAGCTATCAAAATCTGAACGGCGGATTTGCTGCCTCACTTTGATATCGAACTGTGAGACCTTAAATGAAAATTGCAATGGAAGCTCGCTAGTAAATTTATGAATCTATCGACATGGAACTTAATATTAAAATATCGTATGAGCAAAGTAATAATAATTACGTTTATCTGGCTGAATATTGATGAATAGTCTTATATTTAATTTGTTTAAGGTAACATTATAAAAGTAACCTCTACAGCATGCAAGTATATATAAGATCATATCACAAAGAGTCAGACCTACTGCCTTGCTTCATTTAATGTCCAGCTCACCTATTGTCACCTCTCTCTATCTCTCTCTCTCTCTCTCTCTCTCTCTCTTTCTCTCTCTCTCTCTCTCTCTCTCTCTCTCTCTCTCTCTCTCTCTCTCTCTTTCTCTCTCTCTGTCTCTCTCTCTCTCTCTCTCTCTCTTTCTCTGATCATCCGAAACTTCACTTAAGTCATCCACTGAGCGCACGATAGCCAGCCAGCAGCGGGAGAGCAACATATCCAATCCGATTGCCGTCCTTTGAAATTATACTCCGACTGTTACTCCCATTGCATACGATTAATCATCACAATATAAAAATGCGTGTTCGTCAAGCCGATGCTCGTAGTTCCAACAGAAGGAGAAACTAACTATCGTAAGACTCGTGGCATTGCTTGGGTGATGACAGCTCTACAGTGCAGGCAGAGCCATATTCCTGCTCTTATGAATTCAACTCTGAATGCCTCCCTTTAAATCTAAAATCAAGTTCCGCTCGTATCACATATTGCACTAAAATATATGCAAATGGCCTAACAGCAATGGTAAGCTGAAACAACATCTACAAATTAATATTTTAAATATGAAGTGATGGAGTTTAATAGTAGATGTAAATATTAAAAAAAAAGGAATATAAAGTGAAATAGAAAATAGTAAATAAATAAAAATAAATGAATACAAAAATTGTGAAATAAATTAATAAAACAAGTTAATCTTATCAGCAAAAAATTAAATACGAAAATATTTTAGTTGCACATAAGACGATAGAGTTTATTTAAAATCAAATTTACTCTGGCTTTTGTAGCCTTCGGCTTGTAAAGTTGTTTATTTTGATTGACAAGAACAAATAAGGGATATATTGAATATTTATAAACTCAGAAAAGTCTCTTCAGTATATTTAATTTTTAAAGAAATGATGTATTTATTTATTTCATAATTTGAATTTAATTTCAGGACCAACTGAATTCAATTAAATATATTTAGAAAAATATTTACATTTAATAAGAATTTAAATAGTCAAAAATTAATATATTTAACAAAAATAATTTACATAAATATTCCTATATAATTTGAATTAATATATAACAGAAAATAATACAGTATACTAATGCCTAAGTAACAAATAGCAAATTCGCTTTGTTTAATGAGAGTAAACCTTTTCGAATCGAGGCGCATAAATTGAGGCAATGACAAACAGATTCACTTACTGCTTGACTATTGAAACTGATTTGTTTAACTAATCAATAACTTATTTATGAGGAACACGCGCGTCACATCTACCATATGGGGAAGGGGTTAGGGGGAGGGCACACCCGATCTGATTGGCCCATTGAATGGCACGGAGTTTGGCCCAAATTGCATGGGCTCAATTGCTGTAATTAAAACTAACCAACGCTGATTTCAGCCAAGATCTGGCGCTGGCTTTTGGCTGGCGGTGGCCGCCCGAGCTGACTGTCTTGAGCAGGCGGCGATGCGGTTTTGTTAAAATTACATTTGGCAAAGTTTTATCGCAGCTGCGGCGGCAGCGGCTGTAACTGCGACTGAGACTGCGGCAGTGGCAGTGGCATGATATCAGGACTGTAATTAATTGTGGCCGCTGCATTTCGGGGTGGCCATGGTAATTGTGGCGTGCAAATTAAAAGCCAGCAAGCCAGCGCGAAGGAACAGAAAGAAAGAAAGCGTGTGGAAAAGTTGCGAAAAAAAAAACAAGAAAATAAAGCAAACAAACAAAACCAGAACATTTGCGAGTGTGCTCAGAAATAAACCGAAACCAAAACAAAAGCAAAGCGCCGGGAGATCCCCCTGGAAAAAAAAGAGTACAACAACAGCAACAACTGCAACAACAGCAATGCAAAGAGTGACAGGAGCAGCAGCAGCTGGAGCTCTAGGAAGCATCAATGGAGACCAGCAAAATAAAAACACATACACTCACTCAACCCATACAAAACATATAGAAAACGAAAATCGAAAAAAAGTCGAGTAAATAGAAAAACAATAATAAAAAACAAAAGCAAACCGCAAATTTAGCTGCTGGCAATTTACGGTTGGAAAAGTGAAAAGCAACACTCAGCACGAGTCGCTGGGACTAGCAAAAAGTCTTCGATTTCAAAGTGTTTGATGTTGTTTCTGTATTGTTGTTGTTGCTGTTGCTGCAGCCGCTAATGGCAGCGGTTGAAGTGTTGCCGTTGACAACAACACGAACAGAGATTATAAAGCAGCCTAAGAGCGCCACAGCGAACGGAGTGAGTGAGTGGGTGAGTGGGTGGGTGAGTGAGTGAGTGAGTGAGTGGGTGGGGCTGGGCACAAATCAGATCAAAAACATATTTGAATATTTGCCGTCACTTTGCTTTTAGCCATTGTTAAGGGCGCCGCGAATGGCATGTGGCAGGCGGCAAGGCGTGGCTGCGATGCCTGCCTGCACACGAGGAAGAAGAAATGATATACTACGGCTGCCAGCAACTGAAACTTGGCGTTAAACTAAAAACAATTTGTTCTACATGACAGCCGCATGGATTCGCCTGCATCAAATAAGCAGTTTCACTGAAAATTCCAAATGAGAATAAATGAAAAATTGGCAATGCTTGCAAAGTGCTTGTGCCATTACACGGAATGAGTCAGGGAAATACAGCTGGAAATCTCAGCACTTTAAGCAGGCAAAACCCAGCCAGCCAGCCAGCCAGCCAGCCAGTCAACTCGGCTAGCATTTTAATTCGGCGTGGTAAGTAAAGCTTAACCGTTGCCTGACACCTTGTGTACATAACGAAAAGCAACGCCACGGAGCTCACCTGCCTATCGCAGTCGGCCAGAGTTGTGAGTGTGTGTGAGTGTGTTTGTGTGTGTGTGTTAGTGTGGTGTGGGTATTGTCAGTTAAATGCCTGGGGCAAAAGTGTGCATTACGGTTTTAAATTACGCGAAAATACGCGCACACCCACACACACACACACACACACACAGGAGGGGGAGCACACACATGTCTACATGACAGAAGCCACGCTCATGTCGTCTTGTGTGTTGTTGATTCTACTTACCGAATAGAACTGAGCACGGAAGAAGGCAACAGGGACAGCAACAGCGAGTGCGAGAGCGAGAGCGAGAGGGACTGAGATGGGGCCCAGGCCTCTACGGCAACATTTGTGGGCACAATATGTAGTCCTTTATTGTATCAATGGCAACGCGAGCGCGCATTTGGGGCGGCAACAAAGACGCCGAAGACGTAGCCCCCCCCCCACTGCACGTGTCAAAATTTGCGCAAGGGATATACAAAGTAACTCATGCTAATTTTACCATTGTTGCTCCATCGCTGGGCACGAGGCTGGGGAATTGCCAAACTTCAGCTGGCTGACGATCGATGCCTGCCTGGAATTCGGTATTCAATGGGACGAAACTCTCGAATCGAGGCCCATAGAAATTGTGATGAGAGCTTAACACTCACACACACACACACACACACACACACACACACACACACGTTAAATTGGTTGTAATTATTAATGCAATTACTACGGATTACTCATACGTGAAGTGCCTATGTGTGGGTGTTCTAGATTGTTTCAGTGTGTATGTGCATGTGTGTGTGTGTATATGCAATGCAGCTTAATTATAACTGAGAAATTATGAGCAGCTTAAAGCGGAACAAAATATCTGCACTTGTTAGCAAATCAGCAATCATAACGGATTAGGCATAGCATTTAATTGATTTGCTATTTCACTCAGCTCTCGAATTTCAGAAATCGAATGAACGAACGAACAAACGAATGAATCGGTTGCCATAGAAAAGAATTCTCAGCTCAGTAAATGATAAAAGAAATATTGCTATAAAAAAAGTCTTAATTAATCTATCAATTCATTTCCATTAAACTATTATGAGATTAATAAATAGTTCCTTCAGTTCCATTTCAAAGCGAGTAGAAGTAGAGTGCAACCTTTATAAAAATCTCCAACAACTTTGATCTTTCTCTCAAGTGACCTTCTCAACTACTGAAAAGGTCAGCTGCCGCTCGACTGTGTGAGCTGAGAACTTTGAGTCTATTGACAAGAACTGTGAAAGGTAAATACTTTTGCCATTTGGCTCGCTGGTCCACTTGGCTCTCCCTCTCTCTCTCTCTCTCTCTCTCTCTAGCTGGAGTGTAGGCTTTGCATGATATTTGTATGCACATGGCAAAAGCTGGCAAAGGCCCCGTTCTCCAGCCAGTGCTAATTGTGTACTAGTTGTACATGACTAAATTGCAATTTTCGTTTTATTTTATCACATTTTGAAGGCAACGCAAGGCAGGCGGGCGGTGGGCGGTGGGCGTGCCAGTAGCCAACGGCTGGCTTCTAGTTACAGTGCAAGCAAATAGAAAGGCAGCTGATAATTGACTGGCCTATGTCAAGACCTTTGGCTTAGCCGAGAGACCAGAGACCGGAGACCTGAGGCCAGGGAGCGGGGAGCGTGGAGCGGGGAGCGGCGAGCTGAGTGGCAAAGCCTTTACCACGCAGTATGCTCAGTGCCACTGAGCAAATACAATTTGCGGCTGCAATTTGCCATTCTCGACTTAATTTGATGCACTTTAAGTTGCAAATGGCGAGTGCAAAGTTTTGGTGAATGCAACGCATTGAAAGTGATGCCAACTAATTGGCAAATGCTCAGTGCTGATAACGTGGCGGTGATTGCTGTGGCTGCTGTTGCCGCTGCTCCTGCTGCTGCTTATAATAATTATTGGCCATCAAGGAGAAGCGGCTTTTGAATGCAGCGCAACTCTCATTGGCATTTCACATGCGGGTGCAAAGCATCAATTTGTGCTACCCTCTCAAATGGATTTTTGGGGTCGAAACAGCTGCTAACTGTGCTCCACAGCTGCTGCTGCTGCTGCTGTTGCTGTTGCTGCTGTTGCTGACCCGACACCCATTTCGCTTGGCAATTCATTTCCATTATCATTATCAAAAGTTTTCTGCTCTTCTGCTTGTTTTTATGCCATGATGACTCCGTTCTGTATGTGATTTGAGCTCAAGTATGTGTGTCTGTGTGTGTGTGTGTGTGTTTTCTTAGACAGCATCATAAGCAGCATCGGCAGCGGCAGCAGCGGCATTTCTTAAAAAAGCAATTACATTAAAAAGGATATGGCAGCGACAGCCCTTTTTGCCAGGCTCACGTTACGTATACGTAATCGCAATGCTCGCTTACGTGCCGCGCACACGACATTTGCCAGCGAGCGAGTGTGTGTCTCTTAAATGTTCATTAAATTGGATTTTTAGTGCGCATCGTAAAAAATTCAAAGCGCCCATTTAATTCACCCGACAACAGCAGCAACAACAGCAGCAACAACAGCAACAACAACGGCCTTGTCCAGACGAAAACTTCATTTGTTTTTGGCTGCAACAGAAGGTGCCGCAGCACAGAGGACGGCCGCCTGGCTGCTTGGTCAGCAGAAGCACTTGAGCTCCTCGAGGAGTCATAAAAGCGAACGGGCCGCGAGTCGTGGCGTGACGTGGCGGGGCGTGGACTTCGATGCCATTTGAAATATTTTGCACTTTTATTGATTTTCGGTTTACTGATGCGCTGCATATTAAATGGACAATGCACCAAGCAACTGCAGCTGCAGCGGCAGCGATGGCATCGACGGATCCGCGTATATATTGCAGTTGTCATTATGGACGCCTGCTAAGTTTTTCAATTTGCAGGAATCGCATTAAGAAGCGACGCGAGGGACAGAAGAGAGTGGTGGAGAGCGTACGGGGCGCGGGCGCTCGCGGGTGTCAGCGAAATCCTTTTTACGGCAAATTGTGCTGCATTTTAAGCGGAAATGATGCGCGTCCTGCGGCAGCACATCCTGTCCACAAAATAGCGGTGCCCTGCCACCACATTTTTATTTTTTATTTCATTTTATTTTTTTCTTTCTCTTTCACCGAAAATATTTGCATATTCATCTAAACAAAACACCAACTTCCCGCAGCAGCGGCAGACAAATGGCAAGCTGAAAAAAAATAGGAAAAAAAGAATTTAAAAACAGAAAATAAAGGGAAAACATTTTAAAAGAAATTCGCGACGAACGCTCGGCGGCAGCAAAAGTCTAATGGCTAAAATGACCGTGACCAGAGGTGGTGAGGCGGAGATGGGGTAGGCGGTGGTGCACTGTGGTGCAGTGAGTTGCAGCAGGCGTGGCAGCAAGTCATCTTCAGTGCAAGTTGGCCATTAGCTTCGTGACGTTCGCGTCGTCATGCCAAGCTGCGGCATATTGGCAAAAAATCTAAATAATTGACATCACCAGCAGCAATAGCAGCAGGAAAAGCAGCAGCAGCAGCAGCAACAACAACAGCATTCATTTTTTTAGTCTTTGTTGTCAATTTGCTGGCTATTTCGTGGCACCTGCATTGGCCAGCGTTGGCGATTTTCTAATTGCCTTATCGCTTTCAGCGCTGACAAGCGTTCAGGCGTGATCGAGGAGTCAAAGTCCTTTGACTTTGACGATGAGTGTACACTTTTGGCAGTTACCATACACAAACAAAACAAAAACAAAAAAGGGGAAAAACCAATCGAAGCCACACACAAACGCCAACACCAACACCAACACGAAACATCAACTCACACGCCCGCCAATTGCAATTTGGGTTTCAGCTTCAGGTTCGGGCTTGGCTCTGGGTCTGGGTCAGGGTGCGAGCGCCATCAAAGGTGATATTTGCACATGCAAATGGCTTTTTGCCTCACTGCTGATGATAACACGTCGAAATATTTCATAAAAGTTGGCCAAAAGAAGCAATCAAGTGTGCCAGCGCAACCGCAGCAGGCGGCGTCCCTCATGGACACTCGCATTCGCATCGAGAACGTCACAGCGCTGTCATTGATTGCAGGTTAGATTGGCAATTAGGCAAAATTGGCGCACAGTTTGCCATCAAATTACACAGCGAGCTGCCAGGAACTCTGGTAAACTGATGGAAATCTATGCGTGCTGCCAGCCACGCCCTCATCACGATATGAGCATTCAGCCGGAGCTGAGCTGGACTCTGAACACTCGCCCAAGACACCTGATACGCGACTGTGGGCTGACTCATAATGACGAATGAAACCGGAGACTCTGTGCACAGTTGATGGATGTATTCTTCATCTATGACAGGTTGGCTCAAACAAAAGATTGCAAATCTACGGAGCACTTAGTATGGAGTTCAGAGAGAGCTCAAAAATGAGATACCAGAGATACAGATACAGATACAGATTCAGATACAGATACAGATACAGATACAGATACAGATACAGATACAGATACAGATACAGATACAG
>NW_022045884.1:531875-555558 GCF_001654015.2 Drosophila navojoa
TCAGGGGATCTCGTAGTCGAGCAGTCTCGACTAGAGCTTTCTTACTTGTTATAACTCCGTCTGTGATTATTCGAAATGATATGCCATCAGTGCATTCCACGATCGGGATATTGATTAACCTAATTATTATTAAGTATATTAATTTGTTAAGCGAGCAATACCGTAAGAAATACCCACGTTATCGAGAGCCTCGCTATACCTCAGCGCACTACTATAGCTGTATATATGTATGTCCTATGCCAAATCAACCGTAGGGCCATTTCTAGGATAAACTACGGTTAAAGTCTACTTTTAATTATGTAAAATGTTCCTGTGAGTGCCTTCAGTATTTCACTAAATTTTTCTGTCATTGGCAACGATTACACAATCTGAGATATTTGCAGATAACTCGCATCTTATTGTTATGTGGCTGGCTGAGAGTTTGGGTGTCTTTTTGCTGTTGTTTGCTGGTAATACCTTAGCTAAATATATAATGTTGCAGGCGTCGCCCGAGAGCCGAGACCCATGCGCCCAGAGCCCGGCGAACTTGTGTGTGAAGTTAGTCAGTCGCTGCTCGACAGCTTGTCCCTGCTGTCCCGTTGTCGCTGGCAGGCGCAGTTAGTTAATGTTGCACATTATTTCGACAGCAGGCACACCAACACACACACACGCACACACACACACACACAGACAGAGATACATAAAAACAGCAACAACAAGTGCAGTAGGTACAAACGCCTTGGTTTTTTCGCTTGTTTGTTTGGCACTTTTCTTTGGCTTACCCCGAGTTGCTGCTGCTGCTGCTGTTGCTGTTGCTGCTGTTGCCAGCCTGCAGGACTAACTACGTTTTTTGACAAGCTCATGCATGCGACTTTGTCGTTTATAACTGCCATCCGGTGTCTCGCACTGTATCTCTGTGCGAGCGTAGCTGTGCTCAAGTGTGTGCGCTGGCGCTTGTAAATGTCTGTTGGTGCAAAAGTCTTGTATCCTTTTTAGCTCAGCTCAGCTCCGCTCGTCTCGACAGCCGTGCATTCATTTTAATTTTGAAACTTGTACAGCAGCATCCCTTGCACAAGCAAACACACACACACACACAAACACAAATACACGCTGATATGGGCTCAATTTGTGTCTACGCTATATTACTTCCGCTGCACGTTACGTATACGCCGCGTGCGCCGCGCGCAGCTTGCTTCCGTTTCACACGCCGCCGTCGCCGCTGCCTGCCGTCGCCTGCCACACACAACTAATTATTTTTCGCTTGACAATGAAAATGTTTAAGTTTAATTAAATGCAACTCTCGCCAGCGCGCGCTGCCTTCATTTCAGCTCTGCCGCACTCTCCTCACCTCGCCCCCTTTGGCTAGCAGCCACTGTTGTTGATAATCTTGCCGCACCTGATGCTGCTGCTGCTGCTCCTGCTGCTGCTGCTGCTGCTGCTGTTGTTGTTGATGTTAATGTTGCTGTAGCTATAGCTGGCATCTTGGCCGCGTCGTGTGACTGCAATTTTTGTAGTGCCGTTGCAGTTGCAGTTGCCAACTATGTAGTCGTCGCCATTGCCGGGCCCCAAATTTATGTTGCTTGTTTTCATTTGGAAAGTGTTAAATGTGCTTTGGATTTTCGAGATTCAACTGCTGCCTGGCGCTGTAAGTGCCTGAAATTATTTGCTGGCGCTAAGATAAAGTTGCTTCGTTTGCAGCGAATGAATTTCCCAGCTAATTGCAGCAGTTCATTCTGTGCCGTGCTAGATAAAAAGAGTTGCCTCACTGCAAATAAAACTCACACTTAATACACGTCGCCATCACACTCTGTGCTACATGCCGTTAACATGTTTCCTCTCTCTCTAAATATATATATGTATATATAGTCTATATTTAGCTAGTAGAACATGTTCTTAAATATTGGACAATTTTAAAGAAATGCTCATTTTCATTTTGCTTTTACTTTGCAACTTTAGAGCCCGATGCTTATCTTTGAAACATAATCGCTGCCACAACTGGAACTTAAGCCTTCCTCTCGACTCACTGCCTCGGCCGCCCTCTTTAGCGACTCAAATGCTTCTGTGGCATTTTTGCAATCTTTCCACGTCATTTGGCAGAACAGCTTAACGCCGCACGCTGTGGCTCCTGCTCCTGCTGCTGCTCCTGCTGCTGCCTACCCACTCCGTCAGGTGGACAGGGCTGGCTGGGCTGGTTGGGCTGGTTGGGCCTACGCGGCGTATACATAACTCTTTGAGCTGAGCGTGAAGCATGCGGCGGATAATGCTTTGACAAACAAAACTATTTGTCTTTGGATGACTTGGGAATCGATAATCGTAAAAATGCTTGAATAATGTTGCGGGCGCCAAATTATTTGGCTCCTCGAGGCGCCAGCGTTGACGGCGCTGACTAACAGCCACGATGACATCGACGAAGCTGACGCCCTGCGGTCACACTTGTCATGCCATTGATACATTTTTAAGCAAGCTCTAAACACTCTCTAAGCACAACCCATACAGCTTACGCCTCAAAAGACACACACACACACGCACACATCGATGCGAAAGAGAAGCTAGAGAAAAAAAAATTATTCAGAAATGCTTGCAAACAATTTAGCCAGGAAAAGGGGCCTGTGGTAAGAGGCGTGGCCACTGCTGAGCAATGCATATGAGTACATGGTGTTGTATAAGAATGTGTGTGTGTGTGTGTGTCTGTGAGTGTGTGTAAAGGGCTTGCTTGTGTTTGCCGAATTGCTGACTAGCTGTGTGACGCTTTTTGGGGTTTGGCATTGCATACATTTAGAGCGCTCACGTTCGTCGCATGGGAGAGAGATTGAGAGAGGGAGAGAGAAAGGGGACGTCGGGCACATGCGGCTGTTGAAGTTTAGGGAGTCGAGAGGATGCCCTCTCATGTTTGCCAACGCGTTTTTGGTCGCGTCCATGTTTGCGTGCTAATGTTTATAAATGCTTAGCAAGCTTAGCCTCCCGACTGAGAGTCTGGCTTTTGAATATTTTAATATTATTTAATATTAAACATCACTACAAGTCTGTATGTGTGTGTGTGCGTGTGTGTGACCGAGCAGAGATCAAGATAACATGGGATTACCACATGCTTTCATTTGGCTCGTGTGGGCGCCCAGAGAGTCGCGACTCGGTATCCTCGACTAGGACGACTCAGCCCACCAGGCGAATATTAAGCAAACGTTTTGAATAGTTTCCAAAGTTATTTGGGTTAAGATTTTTTCGCTTCTCCAGCTTCAACCCCCCATTCAATTGCCGCAGTCGCTCTCGTTCCATTCGAATCGTGCTAAAAGCCCAAATAAACGCATTTTAATTCAAAGTTTTTGGCATCTCCTCATACAGTATCTCTCTCTCGCTCTCTCTCTCTCTCTTCTCCTGTGTGTGTACGTGTGAGCGCCATTTTGTATATGGTTGAGCGTGTTTGTTAAAAGCTTTGAAAAGATTTGCCTTGTAATCGCATGCAGAAGAAGGACACGGTTTGCCAGGCTCGCATTCTGGCAGGAGGCAGGCTGGCGGGCAGACGGATAGGCGGACAGGCGGGCAGGACATGGAGCGCCAACATGTTAAATCTCTTTGATGACATTGTTAATTTGACATACTTGGGTTTCTTTTTGTTGCCGTTGCCGTTGCCGTTGTTGATGCTGCGTACCGCTTGACTTGTCAGCGCAGGCCTTGATTGGCCATTAAAGGAACGTATGAAATCTGAATAAAAACTTTTTGTAGTGCACAGCCCAATCATAATGATATAAGTTTGACAGACCCAAGCTGGCCATAAGCCACGCATCAAAAGACCATAATCGTTTTGATTTATAAGCAAAAAGAAAAAAGTAAATTCTTCAATAAGCTAAACTCTATAATTTTTTGTCGAAAAGGTCGAAAGAAAAAGTTCTCTTATTTTATGTAAAGTAAAATAGAGAATGCCTCAAATGAATCAGTTGATATATTGATTGGTTCAGCTGCATGGATAGAGGTCAGGAAATGTGATATACAGGGCTGTCTTTATTCGACGGATCCATCTGGCAGCCTTATAGCTCCTGACAGAGAAGATCTCAATAGGCCTTACAAATATCATATTAAATAAGTAAGGTCAATAAATCTACTTTAACCAAATTAGTGATATGAAAAAGTTTAAGAAAAATAAATTATGAATCCGTAGATAATGGATTATCTTATAGGGGTGCCAGATGTCGTTGAATATTATATTGTATTTAATATTTTATTATTGTTTATTATGTATAATTATATTTTTTATAAATTATATTTTATTAAAATGTTTTTAAAATAATTTTTATTTTTTATTTTCGTTTATTTATATGTTTTTTAATAAAGACAATTTATGGTCTGTTAATAGTATATTTTTTTTATTTATTTTATTTTATTTTATTTTATTTTGTTTAATTTTATTTAAGTTTTTCTTATTTTATTTTATTTTATTTTATTTTATTTAAACTTATTATTATAAAACATACAATACACAATGAATTCGTATTGAATCTCTTCTAATTAAAACTCTGAACTACTCATCGTAGCACTCTAAATGTTTCTTCAATAACTATCGTCACTATCGGTTGTGCTTGCATAACTATCATCACTTGCATTGGACTCTCCACCTCTAATTGCTATTGGCCTGCAACATAGATGCATCCATACCAGGGAGGCTGCCCTCGCAGTGTTCGTGGCGATATCGCTGGAGTTGCAGCGCCATCCGCATGTTTAGCTGGTGTCGCAGCTAATGCGTTAAGTAAGTGGAAAAAGTGTCTGTAAGAGACTCGCAAGTGGAAAAGAGACAGACAGATGGCAGCAGATGCTTGCGAGTCACACACACACATATGCAGCTGCAGCTGTTGAGCAGAAGAAGGGGAGGAGCAGACAAGAGGATGGATGGGTAGACACAAGACGAAATGTAGACAAGTTGTAGTCATGTTGCCATTTGCAGTTTGCCGCTTGCCGTCGCCAGCTGCAGGTGACAACTCCGTGAGCAACGAGCGACGACAACAACAACAGCAACAGCAACAGCAGGGAAGACGACGACGACGACAATAACAACCCATCATACACTTGGCTGCTGTTTGAGTAACGCACACAGACACCCTTTGGCGTCCACAGGCTTTCACTTCTAGCCTTGTCTCTGGCTATGTATGCTCATTATGGCCAGCCTCTTTCCCTGTTGCACGCGTGTGTGTGTGTATGTCTAGGTGTGCGTGTGTGTAATAGCTGTTGTTTATTCGGCAACAAGTTCCAGTTTTGCTAGGGATATTCGCAGTTTCTTATTTTATTTTTATATACTTTTTTTTTTTTTGCAGCTCGCCTGTCCTCCACCCGTCGAGGACTCAGCTCGAGTGCAGCTCAGTTTCGGGGCGTTCGGGCTGTTGGCCAGTGGGCGTGTCAGCAATGGCGTTCGTGCGCTGAATTCTTCTTAATGAGCGACATCAAGTGTTGTATTAAATGTCAGTCTATGTTTATATGCAGCTATCTGGCACTGAGTGCGAGTATCTGTATCTGTCCCTATCCCTCTGTGTAGATGGCAGTGTGTGTGTACTTGAGTTCTATATATATGTACATCTGCATCTGTGTGCTGGCAAGTATCTGTAATAAAATTTGTAATGAGTTGCAGGCACGGAAAAGGATTTTTGAGTGCAATTTATTTTATTTCAGCGCTTTTATTTTTATTTCCTCTTTCGACCCGTTTTCTTTTGGCATATTTTTATGGCACACTCGCACACTCACACACACACACACACAAAGAGAGCCTTCGCTCTCGCAGATAAAAAATCAAAATAAAAAGTACACAACTATAAAGATTTGCAATGCCCGGGGATTTGCAATTTTATGCTCTCCGGCTATGACATGTTTATTTCTGTTTGTGTTTCATTTCTTATGATTTTTAATTACGCTCGCGCTTCGTATTTCACGCGCGCCATAAAACGTAGCATACTTTACAGCGCCCGCCGGGGGCTCGCGTCGAGCGTCGAGCTTTGCGAATTGGATATCGCACGAAGCGCAAGCGAATGCTGCAGCTGCAGCTGCAGCTACAGCTGCAACAGCATCATAGAGTCGCAAATTTATCGAATGGCCAAAAAGACAATTCATTACGTGCTTAGCCATGACCACGCCCATTTGGCCAGCCCCTTGTGCTGAGCATCAGAGGAGCAGAGCATCGGAGCATCGGAGCATTTGCATTTGAGATAATTGCCGCAGCGTTTTGTATGCATAGCCGCAGGCAGCTCCGGCAATGGCTGGACAAGTGCGTCACGAGCTGTGAGCTGTGAGCTGCGAGGTGGCCCATAAATTTTGTAGGGTCCAGCATGTGAGACCCCGGCCCACTCAGCCCGAGCCCGGCTGAAGCGCTCACTGCCATTTTGTCTGTTTACAGTCATTGCTGCAAATTGACAAATTCGCCGTTGCCTGTCAGAAAAGAGAGAGAGAGAGAGAGAGAGAGAGAGATAGAGAGAGAGACAACACAGAGGCAACGGGAGTGAGCGAGAGAGAGAAGTCAAGCGGAAAATCCTTGGTAGGCGAAACGACCAGCAAACTGGACAATCTGCAATACAATATAAGCAACGTACAGTAGCCAGGCAGGATGCGGGGCAGGAGGCGGGCTGGATGCGGGGCATAAATGATAACATTCGCAAAGCGCTGATTCATTTACTAAATATTTGCATAGGCCTTGTCAGTGCTGGCGTTAAGGGACAAAGCGACGCCGTCGGCCATTTTTTCAACCGATTCGCATTCATTCGCCCCGTTGGCTGTTTGAGTGGGCGGGGCGGGGCTGGCCATTGCGCAAACATTGCTCAGATATGTTGGTCAAGATTTACGATTGGCGCATGTCAAAGGCTTAATGCGTGGCACAATCCCCATCCCCAAGCTCCCCTCCCCCCACACACACTCAAAACGGTCGTCCATGTCTCCGGGCATCCTATTTACCCAGCGTTATTAAAAGAATGTGTCTGTCCTACTGCCCCAGCGGTTTCTTCATTAATTAAATGCATTGCCCATCGCAACGGCTGCTCCGGCTGCTTCGTATGCGAAGCGCTGACAAAAAGCATAAATATTGTAAAGAATAAAAATAAATAATAAAGCGAATAAACACACACACGCACGCACACACGCACGCATTGTTTGTTTTATGCATACAAATTGTAAGGACATGTAGCTCATTTAAAAGAGAGAGCGAGAGAGAGGGAGATGGTCCCTCAGAGATTCTGGTTCGTTCGGGTTTCTTAATTTTGAAGCTATGCAAACATCATTCAGCCTTGCCCACTCTGAATATTTGTATAATTGATTTCACATATCAATATTTATTAACGGACTAATAAATATGTATATGTATTTAATTTTTATTTTTTCATTTTCGTAAGCAGTTCAGCCATGTTTAATTACAATTGTAGGCGAGCTCTGTGCGATCTCTCTACTTAGCTATAGTTATTGCTGTACTCAGAACTCAAGAGAATCTTGAGGCAATCGCTTAAGCTGATGCATATTTAAAATCTTAATGAGAATGGTAGCAAAAAAGAAATTCTTAAAATAATCATTTAAAGCCAGTTGGTTTTAAATATTTTGCTGAAAATTTAATTTGCAAATTTCAATTTCTATATTAAATGGTAAAAATCATGTTTGCCAGCTCAACTAATATACATATACGTATAATTATATTAGGATTTGTTAAATTTGATATTTTTATACATTCCTTGGAATACAATTAATAGAAAAGTAAATTAGCTATGCAGATGCTCGCAGAAATTATTTTTAATAAACACAGCCATTTTGCTTTGGTTTTCATTCAAAAATGTCTCTATTTTTGGGAACATTATTAAAATGTAAAAGTATTTCTAATGCTCTCTCTCTCTCTCTCTCTCTCACTCGTATTGGCTGTGCTCGAACAGATTTTTGCTGTTCAGAGAAACATGCTCTAAATTTAAGCTCATTAAATGCTACAACCTTTGCCACACACGCAAACATGTCAAAGGGCAGGAAAAGCAGGCGAAAAGATGAAGAAGAAGAACAAACGGAGGCAGCAACAGCAACAGCAACAGCAACAGCAGCAGCGACAGCGACAGCAGCACCAATAGCACCAGCTAAAGTAGCAAGCATTCTGAGGCCATTTTATTTTACCAACCAAAACAACAGCCACCAGCTCCCCGCAGTCACTGATCACGGCAACATTGTAGCAAAAATTGAAAAAAAGATGAAAAAAGCAGCAGAAGAAGAAGAGAATGAAATGAGAGAGAAAAAAGCAAAAGTTAACCACGTTGTCATGTTGCCATGCTTAAATTATAATGAAAAGGACTGAATCTAGCTGCTCATGGATGCGCCCTGCTGCTGCTGCTGCTGCTGCTGCCAGTCTTCGTGTCTTTAAGTCACACAACACACACAGACACACACACACACACATGCACACAAACATGGTTTCTTTTCAGCTGTAGCCTTATTTTACCCAGGAGATGCTGGGGCTGGGCTGGGCGAATGCACAAGTCGATTCCATCTCATTGAAGGCTGCCAGTGTGTGACTAGACACACTTTGCCTTTGCTGCCGGACAACTCTTGCAGCTGTTGTTGTCGTTGTCATAGTTGTTGTTATCGTTGCTGTTGTTGCTGTTGATGTGGCTGGTCCTGTTGTGAGTGACTGACTTTTGGCATCACTTACCGCTCGGAAATGGGATCATCAGCCTGCCATTTCCTTGCGCGCTGCTTCACTACACACAGCCTCGGCTATTCGGGGCCAAATGATTGTTTATGTGCGACTGCTCTTCTCTCTCTCTCTCTCTCTCTCTCTGTCTCTGTGTGCGTGTGTGTGCTATGCGGCCATACATATTTAATATTTCATATGTCTGCAACGATTTCGAAGGTCTCTTTTTGCTTTCACTGTCCCTGTTTGGTTGCTCGCTCAGCGCGTCGCTGCGTATTACATTAAATCCAAAATGGAGCTGCTGATGACGACGAATTGTCCTCGTCCTGCCGCCTCCTCTATGTGCCTACATACATACATCTGTATATACAGCTGTTTATTTGTCACTGCCTGGCCTAATGCGTCGCCTGCCGATTGCTGTTTGCCTTCTGTGTCCTGTTACCGCTCATGTGTATTTCATTTTGTCTTTGCCAGTTCCGCTTGACTTGCTCGCCATGTTGACTGCAATTTGTATGGAATACAGACCTCACAGTCCTCTGTTTCGCTTGGTTAACCTGGACACAGTCTCAGGCGAAGGCCAACTGCTCCTGCTCCTGCTCCTGCTGCTGCTGCTACTTGGCATGTCTTAGTTTTCTTATTTCACTTTTGGATTCTTGCTCGAATTGTTTAGAACAAAAGCTGCAGCTTTAATGCCATTTTAATTAGGCACAGTCCCAGGGGTAACAACATAGTTCAAATTTCAAACAAATTGACCGTTGGCTTTAGCTGGAAACTCTTGCCAAAAGTCGAAAAGTTCCTGCCCAGACGCAGCTGGACTCTGGCTAAACGCACTTGCCCAAACACGATGCACCACTTTGCGCAGAATATATGCACACACACGGCCAGCACCCACTCAGCCAGCCACTTGGACTCTGCCCATGCCCACAAGAGTCGCCCAAGTGGTTGCAGCTCAGCTAAGAAAAATATGTTGGCTTGCTGCCTGTCTGTTTGCCAGTTTGTGAAATCGGCCAAAACTTACGGTAAAAGCCAACTAACTTAAGTCAAAATGTATAACATGCCACGCCCACGCCCACACACTCACCCACCCACAGTCACATAGGCCGCCCTTTAGCTTGTTTACCTTGAGTCGGAAGTCGGCTGCGTGCGGTTCGACGGGGTGGGGCAATGCACACCACTTATGAGTGGTGCAAGTGCACTTTGCACGTTGTCGTAAGCATTTTAGAATATTTCATTGGATTCGGCTACGCTCGACAGCGCCGCATAAATACTTGAGCACTGGGACCACCCAACCACTCACGGCACCTAAAGGCCACTTTGGCAGTGGGCGTGGCGGCACATCACAAGGTCATCCGCTGCCTAAATGCTTGATAAAAAATGTCTCTTAGGCAGCGCCACTCCACACCGAAATCCAGTTACGGAAATGGGCTCAAATTTGGCAAATAATCAGCTCGATCTGTCGACGGGTGTGCATGACTGGCAAATATCCCTTAACAAGCAGCTTTACCAGGTACCTGCTGTGCAGCCAATCGACTGTAACTTGTGACAGTTTCAAAATATTTTACATTTTATTTTATGCAAAAAGAAAAGAATTTATGCTTTGCTAAAATATTTAATGGATTAGCTCAACTTTACAATAATAATGGATATTTTTCTTAGCTGGTAAAACTATTAGCCCATATACATGTATTATATGTAATGAAAAGGCTTTGTTGTTTAGTTTACTGTAAATTTCTGTATGCTGATGACGCTGCTAAACTGGCTGAAAAGGCTTTTGTTATCTTCCGAGAAGAGTATTTAGTGTGAGTAATATAAGAAATGCACAAATCGAGCTGACATACGTACAACAGTCTTTCGCATAGACGCACTTCACTCGAAAGCACTCACAAAAACACATTAAGAGACTTCCGTTGTCGAAATCATACAAAGGTTGGGCTTGGCTTGCCTTGCTGGGATGTTGACTTGGGTCTGGACCGCAGCCGGGATCACTAAAAAATTCCATTTATAAACGGCAACCGTATTAAACCAATCTCATCTCCGGTTGTTAATGACTCGCTGAGTACGAGAGAGCCAGAGCTTTAAGCACCCCAAACAGCCCAAGCTGTCACTCGCCCCTCCCCTCCACGACCACACCACGTCAAGGCTCTTCAGACTTTAACCGACTGCAGAGCGATTCACGCACTGGCCGAGACACTGAGACAAATGAAATCCGACGAAGCCGCCAACCGTCCGCCATGAGCGATGGCATTGCTCATGTGGGCGCGCGCTTGATTGGAATTTGCAGGTTGTCGCTGGCTGTTGCAACTGTTTGCCGAGTATCGCCAACAGCAGCAGCCGCAGCAGCAGCACAGCGACCGCAAATTAGTGCTAAGTGCCCCCCATAGAGCGCTGGGTGATTCGGCATGGATTTTCTTTGGCCAACGTGTTTCATTTGTTGCGGCAAGATTTGAAAGTTGATTAATGGATACAAAAACATTGAGAAAGGCTGCAGCCGGCAAGGCAGGGGGAGGAGTGGTACAAGCATCGTTTGCTTACAGCATCGAGTCCGAGCTGACCAGACGCGAGTCGCCGGAAATGAATAAAGTGTGAATTTTTGTGTTTTCACTGCAATCTCATTGCTTCTTGTGTCTCTCAATCTATCGCACTCTCTCTCTCTCTCTCGCTCTTGCTCTGTTTGCAGAATGCAATTTTGTGATGAAGAAAAATTGATTGTCGTCGAGTGGAGGAACAAGAAGAAGAAGAACAAGAAAAAACATACAAAAGAAAAACACCGCCGCAATTGTAAAATAAAAGAAAATCCCAGACTTTGCCGAGTAGATTCATGAATAAGGCAAGTCCTAGACCAACATCGAAGGACGACAGGCGGCAGCCGCTATTGCAACCCTAAAAAAAAAAACAACAAACTTAATATTTGTTCAAATTGCGGCAAAGAAAAATCGTTCATTCTAAAGTTCAATAGTGCGTAAAATAAATTGTTTCCGTTTTTAATATGCCAGAGCGAAACAGAGCGTGTGCGAGAGGGAAGGTGAGAGAGAGAGCGAGGGGAGGAATAATCGAGCGAGCTTTCGCTTAAAGCAGAGCATTCGCCATGTAATTTCGATTCAATTTAAGGGACTCTCATGCTTTATGCAGCAACTGATAATCAATTTGTCACTTCGGCCCAGTGTTTTGCATACCAAAACTCAATTAAATGGAGCACACACACACACGCACGGCTACAAATGTCGTCATGTGCCCATACAGATACAGTTACATTAAAATTTACATTTACAGTTGCATTTAGAGTTTGCCGGCTGCTGCGACCATCGCGACGGTAAATGCACAGATTTATGCGCTTCGGCATCGCCAATGTCCAATGCATATACATTATAGATATAGATACATATATACACACACAGATACATACATACATATATATGCATATACATACATATGTATCTATGTGTGACTATATGCAAGTAGTATATTCTACAATATTTTTGCATGAATTATGAATTGTGTAAATTGTGAGCGCACACACACACACATACACACACACACACACACAGCAGTCACGCCTATGCGATGCGATATATTGAGCCGCTTGTCTGTGCTTGCGGGCCACTGGATACGTAAGTGTTGCCAAGTGGCGTGTAGGCCAAACCGCCGCGCCAGCTGCGCGCTTGGCCAGGGTAACCCGAACGAGGGACACATAATTTTACAGCCGGAGCCTACAGAGTACAAAAATTTAAATCACTGCCTGGCCTCGAGTGCTTTTTGTTACAATTTACGCTTTATGGGTGACATTTTACAATTTACTTGCTCGCAAAAGCACTTTGCCAGTGTGCGTATGTGTGTGTGTGTGTGTGTCTGACTCAAAGCGAAATGGCCAATATAAATTATACAGTTATGTGCAGTTACTGTGACACTGTCTATTGCCTACGCCGCTGCAGTTCGTTATTTCCCTCCCGCCCCAGCCAACAGACCCGAAATATTTCTAGCGCCATAAATATGATAGCATTTCTGAATCTCCGAAAGCAAAAGATCAATTACCATCACACACAGCTATTTAAAGCAAAGTAAACGCTCTTCTTTAATGTGTAAATAACTAGCCTTTTAGTATGTATTTAAATATATTATTATCATAATTTATATCATTTTTAATTTCTACTACTGTTTTAGAACTCATTAAAAATAGAGGACATATTCTTCTTACAGGCAGACTAGGTATTTTTTTTTTTCAATTATTTTTATTATTTTTAATAATAATATTTTTAATATTTAATATATTTAAAATTTAAAATTTGTACAAAAAAAAAAAAATAATAATTTAATACGTTTTGAGAATAAAATAATGAAGTTAGGCGCATCAGAAAGAAAAATGCATTTAATACATTTAATACACAATACAATTTTTTAATAATTAAATTTGCAATTAATTTAATTTTAGTTACTGTGTAAATGTATAAATTAAATTTATTATATTAAAAAAAAATTTTTTTCTTTTTAATAAATATTATAATAATAAATAATAATATAAAATAGCCTCTGCACGGCACTTAGGCTATCAATCACATATATAAATTGATCAGCTTTTTGGAGATATCACGCTTATTTACCCTCAGTATATTCGTAAGCATAGACAAACCTTAAATGCATTTTTATTTTATTTGAATATGCCTAACTTCGGCAAAGTGTTGAAAACGACAGCCAAATATATTTTTACATAATTATATGTATGTAAGGGCACAGGTGTAGCGCCCAAAAAATGAGAAATAAAGGCTTAGCATTAGATTATCCAAGTAATGCCATTAATATCGTGTTTATTCGTTTCGCATCGAATATCCAAATACTAGTATTAGCGTAAAAATCCACTTGCCTTTCAGATGTGATGATGCGATAATCCAAATATAATTGCGAATATTCAAGCTAGCCCTTATAATTTGGCTTTGTTTGATGAGATTTGGCTGATTGCAGTTATTTCGCGCTACGTTAGGCCAACAGCCAGAGCACAGCTCATATTTAAATAGCCCATTACTCATATAAGGCACTGGCATGGCCATTCAGCACTCGCCTCCACTCGACATTCATCACGATTCAGAATCAAACTGGGTGGACAGTGTAAAATAATGGGCATGCGTCCTGTTGACGCACTAAACGAAAGTTTGTTGTGTTTTCAGCACTTGTATTTGCTTTGACTTTTTGCGCTCTTTATTATCTCGGCTCGATTGCTCTCATTCGGGGCATTATGAAATATTCAGCAACTGTGCCGCGTGCGTAGAGAAAATCAAATTATTGGAGCATTTCACTGAGCAAAGAAATAATATTATTTCGTTGCTCGGCTCACGATTTGTTGCCTACGCATTCAGGTTGGGAAAAGATTAAATTGTCGTAAAAGCAATCAAGTTAATGACTCCAAGAGTATCGCATAGTTGGCCAGTCGAGGAGTGGGTGAGTCCTTTTGAGTGCTCGGCAAACCTTTTTAGTGTTTATTTGTGTTGGATTTGTATTTGCGTACCGAGAAGGTTAGTTTATGCATTTTTGTTTATATTTTATTATTTTCTTGTTGTTTTCTTTTTTTTTTTTTTTTTGTGCGGTCCGAGCATATTTTAATTAAAAATATTAATAATTAGCATAGCAAAACCTAAAACCCTAAGCTGGCCCTAAGCGCGGCTGGGGCGGGGCGTGCCATTGTGGGCCTCGGTCATATCTCAGTAATATACATTAAAGGAGCATAAAAATTCATTACGTTGGCGGCAGTTGCCAAACAAATTATCGTTAGCCAAGCTAAAAGCCAAATTGTGGCGGTCGCCGAACAACAACACCGAATAAAATTGTCGCACTGCAGCCCAAGGAAAGCAACGCACAAAAACGGGAATAAAAAAAAAAATAAATAAAGCACTGAAAACACTAAAACAGGCCGCAGCCCAAAGTGTTTATCCACACAATTTTCAACAAGCCAGGAGAGAGCGAGAGTGAGAGAGAGAGAGAGGGAGAGTGAGAGTGTGAGAGAGAGTTGGGCAATGGATTCAGCGTTCACATGCTGCTTCTGTTTATGGGGATATATACACATGTATAGGTATGTATGTATGTATGTATATATGTATGTATGCACTGCCGTTGGAGCTCATCAAGCAGCTGAACTCCCTGGTTGGGCACTTATGTATTTCCATTATCTGACACACCTATTTAAACATTTAAAGCGCCGAGTGTGACCCCCATTAGGCAGCACCTTGCCAAGACCCACTCGCCCCAAAATGTGCATAAATATTTCACTTATTTCGTTTTTACTGCACGCTCTCAACAAAAATATACATACACATGTGTGTGTGTGTGTGTGTGTGTGTGTTTATGCTTGTTGTTGCTGTTTTGGCTGTGCTTTTTGGGTCGTCTTGAGCATGTGGACATCAATTTATTTAGTGCGACTCCGAAGCAACCGAATTTGCACATTCCGGATATATAACGGGCGCACGAGCGAGCCATGCGCCATCGATGGATGAAATTGTCTGGGCTGGCGCTTAATACGAACTGCCGGCCGAAAGGTGTTTTTGTTTAAAGCATCCTCATTAAGACTCGGTCTGCGTTGTGTTGTCATCAAGCTGGGACCGTTTGGCGACCCTCTTTGGACTCGCTGGGCGCACTTGACTTGTGCTTGGGCCTGCGTGTCCTTGATTGAGCAAGCATTTCGGGAGCCTCTTCATTTATTGACCCTTCGTCTGGGCACTCCTGCCCCAAGTGAGTGCCATTGTCTGCCACTTGTTCATAGGTAAAAGACAAGACTAAGCGTTTACTGTACGGCTCGTTTCACAGCTCCAGCTGGCATTGGCCAGTGCTCGATATTGGCCTCTTTGCCTCTCTCGTATTCAAATACATGCTCGAGTCATTTAACTCCATGTACTTGAGCCGTGCTCGACTGCCAGCCATGGGCACCACTCGGAGCCAGTCTCAGTTTCTCACTCATGTGCATTACCCATACGCCCCGTACACTCGAAATATCTAATTGGCTCAAACAATGCCCTAATTTTCTGCTCAGTCGCGGGTAGCGACAGACTCAGCCGCAGGAACAACAAGCGTCGTAAACAATGCGCCATTGTATTGTCCTTACACACATAAACAGAAGTCATGCCCAAGCACACACACACACACACATACACACCCATACAGACGCACACAGACTTGCACTTCATTATGAGGAGATATTTTTAGACTCATTTCGGTTAAAGAGGCTTAAGCACGTTATAACTTTACCCTTCACCCCAGCTGCTGGCTCGCCCATTGTTATTTGCCCAGCTATTGTTAGTGTTGTTGTCGCTATTGTTGTTGCTGCTGCTGCTTCTTGTGACGCGCACGCTGCAGAGTCCAATTTGACGCTGATTTACCTAACAAGCGCCAGAGCACTAAACAAAAGACAAAGGGTATCGCAGCGGGCAGCAGGGTATGCACGTTTTGTTTTCATTTAAAGTGATTTTAAAAATTTAAAGGGCAATTGTCCTCACGCGTACATACATCCGCACACACACACACACACATGCCCAGTGAAAGGAGCTGTCCTTATGGGCTGCTAAGACAAAATGGCCCTTAGCTCGCCTTTGCCTCGCGAGCTCTAGCTTGGCTCTCATTGTTTACGTCACTTTTGTTATTATGCACACTTGTTGTTGTTGTTGCTGTTGTTGTTTGCAGCTGTTGCTGTTGTTGCATTAAAACATATGCAACACGACTCCAGTCTGTGAGACATCAAATACGCTTACCGTAAGCCCTCGCCTCCCCTCCTCACAGTGGCAGCTGCTGCCCTTTTTCTTCACATTCTTTTAGCACGCGCGAATGCATATGTGTGTGTGTGTGAGTTTATTTGTGTGTGTGTGTGTGTGTGTGTGTGTCTTCTTGTAATGACTCTGACTCTTATGCTAACCAGGACAATGATAATGTCGCATGCTAAATTGCATGCAATTATGTAATTTTCTTGTTTTTGCTACCTTTTTTTCGCTCCCCTGCATGACGACCATTGGTCTCTGGTCTGCATTCTTCTCACTTAGCGCTCATTACTGTCTCCACTGTTGTTGCCCCCAACACACACACACACACATACACAACAATATAAACCGTCCTTGTGTCGTTCTCGTATTGTTTCTGTTCGCTTTTATACTCCACATACTATTTACGTTTCTCAGTAATTATGACTTCAAATGTTGATAATGAGTGCTCACTTTTCGACGACCGTATGTGTGTGTGTGTATGTATGTGTGGCTGCCACATTGCTAGTGTTGCACTCGGTTCTGATTAGCATCCACACAAACACAGTTCGCGGCTGCTGCCCCCCGCTTTCTGCACTTTGCCTTTGACTAAGCTGAAACCTTTCATTCATTCAGGTTCGCTCAGGTTCCTCGAATTTAATAAACTTTGCCATCAAAGAAGATATTCCCGCTTTGCTTTTACTGCTCACTACTATACAGGCAGCAGATATTTGCACACAAAAACTTGGCATAAGTTCTTGATCGACATTGCAGGCGAGACGGCTTGAAGAAAATTTCATTAATTTTTATTATTTAATGCGAAATTTCTGCTTGGCTTTTTCCATCTGATTCCATGTTCACAAATTGATTTCTGAGAATTTTATAATTATACAAATTGAGGGATTGGCATATATATGCTATATTCTTCTATTTAAGAGGATGTTATATGATGATTACAGAATATTTATTACATTTTCTGATATAATATCTCTATTGGCAAACTACGGTTGTGGAAAATAAATTGAGTTTCAAGTCAATTTAAATAATATTAGGGCTCAAAGAATTCTGAAAGTTTCTGAAAGGCGTGCGATCATAACATCAAAATGTTATTTTTTAATAAAATTATAATATATTTTTAATTTAATTTATGATATTATGCTTTGCATAATATATATTTTTTAAGCAATTGCATAAATATTTTTAATTTAATAAATTATATTTTATAATTTTTTTTTTTTTTTATAGGTCCAAACATTAGATTAGTTTCATTTTTAGATTCATTTCATTAACTTTATTTAAGTAGTATATATTTTTAAATTATTTTAAGTAGTATATATTTTTTAATAATAACCCAATTATTTTATATTATATATAATTTTTTTTTATTTTATTTTTTGCTTATTTTATTTCTATATTTTTTAAAAATCAATATCATAATATAATTCGTTCAACGCTCCCTAAGTTTGTCAAAAATAATAAGAGACATTAACCAAAAATGTAATGAATTAAGCTTATTTTTTGTTTTATTTCCTACTTATTTAAAGTTGTTTTTTTTTTTTTTCAATTTTTAAATACAGTAAATAAATACAAATAACAGCTAGTTGTGTGACTGTTTAGGAGTATAACAGTTTGCAACATTTGGGCACAAAAAATAATGGGAATTTCGAGGAACGACAGAGCCAACGAAAATTTTCGATGATGCCTTAAGAGTCGAAAGACAACGGAATTGAAGACTTGATTGGGTTTTATTAAATTAATATAAATAAAGCAATAATAAATCACATACAAATATTGCATTTATCTACATGAAAACAAATAAAAAGTAAATGTAAAATTATTTTATGTTCTATGCTGGTATGAAATTTCAAATTTTTAGCAACATTTCATTAGGTTTTGCGCTCAACTCTTGGGCGATTCGGCGCAGTGGCGCCAGTTGGTGGTGCACGGCAGAAATTGAGTAGCGAAAAGGCACGAAACGAAGTCACACAGACGAGCGACACACACACACACACACACATACAGAGGCATCGAGAGACAGCAACGGTATATTGTAAATGGCGGCGGGAGCGCAGCGACAGCCACGAGGCAGAGAACGAGTGGGAAAACGATGACGACAACGACGACGTCGGCGACGATAAGAACAAGCACGAAGAGGAGAGAAGAGCAGCGTAGCTCGCTTTGGCACTGGCGAGAGTGAGAGCGAGCAATTCGTGAATATTTTATGAACGAGCGCGTTACTGGGGGCTTGCTCGCTTAGGCGACACAAATAACGGGACTGTGGCAATTGGCAGCGTCGGCTCCTCAGCCTCGTCCTCGTCCTCATCGTCGTCGTCCTCGTCGTCGATATGCCACTCGCTGCAGCTCGTCGCGCGTCGTCGGAGAGAAATGTAGGGAAAAGCATCCCGACGTGCTCCTCGTCGTCGTCGTCGTCGTCGTCGTCCTCTTCGGTGTCCACTGCTTACGCGGATCGCTCGCTGGCAGCGGCAGCGGCTGTCCGCCTGGCATGTTCTGGCCAGGATAGCGCCGCCGTTGCCGTTGCCGCTGCCGTCGTCGTCGTCGCAGCAGCGGCAGCAGCGCTTTTCAAATTTTGGCCAATGCGTGCGCTGCTGGCGTTCAGTAAGAAAAGCGTCGCCCAACGGTCTAGTACGAAATCGTACCGTACGCTTTGAGTTCTTTCTGTTCTTTGGGTAGCCAGCGATGATATAGTCGTAAAGTCGCCTAGTCGTATAGTCGCATTGCTAACTAAAGAGTGTGTGTGCGTTGCGCTCGTCTCTTGACTCGTGCGTTACTTGAAACTGATCAGAGCAGCATCAATAAGTAATGACAATTGCTTTTAGAGTTCACTCAGCAATTCTGTGCGTTTCTTTGTTTTTGTTCTTTATTTTCATTTTTGATTTAGCTGACTCCATTTATTGTGCAAGGCAATGATCCCTCTCCCTGGCAGTGCAATCAACTGTTTTACTATCGTATGCGAGATTCCTACTTTTTAGCCAGACTGTAAACATTTTCTCGCCATTTTCAAGCCGCAAACTTTGGCGACATTCATTAAACTTGAGCTATGTTTGTTTAAATTGTTTGGCTCTGGCCGGCTCTTTACGGCATTCGGCTGGCAGTCACTGACATTCAGTGACTTCTGAAGTTCATTGCGAACTCATCAGCGCGCCAGCAGCTAGGAAAATAATTTGCAAACTCTGCGCACTTTTTGTTGCTGCTAAAAACTTTCGAAACGACATTGAGCTGAGACTGCTCGGCTGACTAAGAATTCCCTTCACTTTTTTTTTTTTGTCCATTGCTCAAAACATTGAAGTTGAAGTAGTACTCGTCTCGTCTGTGACGCTGTCTGGCGCACATATGACAGCAATATTTATAATTTCCGCTGTTGTTGCTGCTGCTGCTGCTGCTGCAGACACAACAAAAATTGCAAAACGATAAGCAGCAGGCGAAATCATTTGCGATTACTGGCTGGCAGGCAAATACATAGACCCATATCCCATTCCCACAGTTGAATGTAACGTTACGAAAGCCAAGAAGTCGGTAGAAGGAACAACAACAACAATAATAAAAAAAATAATATTAAATAATAAAAAAAAAATACAATTCAAGTGCGCTCGTGTTCGTGAATTTTCGGTTGAACAAACACATGAGCAAAACGCAAGAGAAAAGCGAGCAAAAATTATAAAAATAATAAAAACAACAACAACAAGCACACACATACACACACAGGCACACTCACACAAAGACACAGCATCGAGTACATAGGCGAAGGGCCAGAGACGCAGCCACAGCAGGAAAAGTGAAAATACACGAAGAAAAGTTGCACAGAGCGGCAAACATATTTCATAAGTTTACACACACTTGCAGAGCCACAGACACGGTCACAAACACACACACACACACACAGAGCCATATAAAACATAGCCCGAAGTCAGTTAGAGCGAGTCCAAGTTGCTTGCGAGAGACGGAAACGGATACGAGGGACACAAAGGCTAACGCACGACCTTTGGCACAGAGTTCAGCAGCTGCAGCAGAGGGCACCGATACGGACACGGACACGGACACGGAGACGGAGACAGGGCACAGGACACTGAGGCGAGGTCAACAAATCAATAGAAACAAAGCGCATAGCGAGCGAGCGATTGGCCACAAAAACAATATCAACAGCAGCCAGAGCTAAAAAGCGTAGCAAAATTCATTCACAAATTATGCTGGCCATGTCGACGCTAATGATGCCCGCCCCAACTATAGCCATGGGGGCCCCGCAGATCACGATGGGCCCCCACAAGCCACCGGAAACGAAGCTGCTGGCCATACACCCAGCCGCTGCAGCCGCCGCCGCCGCTCAGCAACAGCAGCAGTCCGTGACGGCTGCCCATCTGCAGCACAATGGACAGCAGCAACATGTCCAGCAGCAGCAACAGCAGCAGCTGCAACAGCAATCCTCAAATCCACAGCAACAACATCAACAGCAGATCCTGGGCAGCAACTCCAAGCCAGGTAAGCTAACCATTTATAAATAAAAATAATAAATTGAAATATAAAATAAATGTATACATGAAATAATTCACATTGAAAAAAGTTGGATATACATATATATGAGGTTATTATATAAACAATAAAAAGTGATTTTCTCACTAGAAATCATTTTTTAGTTTTATAAGTGCTAAAATTAAAAATAATAATAATAATAATATTTTTAATATATAAATATAAATTTTGACTTTTAAATAAATGATAATTTTAATAAAATAAATAAATAATAAAAAACAAATAAAATGTCAAATATACTTAGGATATTTTATGAGCAAAAGGAAAGACTTTGCGCGCAAGATTTCAAAACACGAAAGATTTCAATTGTCTCACTAAATTCACAAATATCAAAAGTTAAATATTTTTATGAATACTGTGAGATTTGAGCAAGCCGAAGACTTTGTCTGTAGCAATCAAAAGTGTCAGTTTCCTGAATTTGTAACTTTTTGCTGGACACAATAAGAGCATTGCCTCGAGGCAGACAGGAATAAAAAGTAATTTATAGAAAATTTGTATGCAACCAGGGCAACCAGCAACCAGCAACCAGCAACGAGCAGCCAGCAGTCGAGCAATGATTTAAAAGCCGAGGCAACCAAGCAACACATTCAATTACACTTCATGGCAGAGCCTCTGGCAGCGCCACTGGATGGCTAAAACTCTGAGCTGAGAGAATTCCAATAAGTCATAATTTTAACAGACACTCTCGGCTCTCATTTGGCTGTTGGATATTTTTGTGAAACTGTTGCCTGAATGGCCGAATTTGTACATTCGTGTATTCGCATGCCATGGCAATAGCAAGAATTGCACACGCATTCTGAAATGAATTATTGTCGGCAGGCCAGGGCAGAGGCCGGAGTTCGGAGTGCGGAAGCGATGGATGCGAGTGGGGGCGAGTGGGCCCAAATGTCAAACGTTGGCATTACAAGCATAAATATCAGTTACAATTTTCATATTTGCAACCGCAAATACAAAATTTGATACAGACAGGGAGCTGCCTCGGAGCTGAATTGTTTTTGGTGTCGTTGGGTGACGGAGCGGGCCGGAGCGGGTCGGAGCGGGCCGGAGAAATTGCACAAAACGAGGAGATTTACAACTTAAAAACAACTTAGGCCAGAACTTGATAACAAAGCGCAGACCAGACCCTCGCCTGCCTCGCCGCGCCTCCTTTGCTAATGGCACAAACTATATAGGAGTACACAAGTAGTCCCTGCGCTCCGCACAGCCCCTGGCCTAAGCCGGAACCAACGGCTCAGGAAGCTGCATGCAAATGAAACGTTGGCAGCGCCTGCCCATCGACTTAAAACTGTAATGAAAATGAAAAACAGAAAATGAAAAACGGAAAATGTATATATAGTTAGAATAGTGAAGTGTGTCTAGGTATATTATTAAGCCCGTCCCGCTCAGACAAAGGGCGAAGCGAAAGCAAGTTGAAAATGAATTTAATTATCGCAGAGAAAAAGTGAAAATTCCCACACTCGAGTCGGGCAAGTTTTCCTTTGCCGAGGCGTTGTTGATGAGCCCCAAAAGTGTGAGCAAATTGCCAGACAACACGAAACAGCATAACTGCGAAAAACAAGACCAGCAACAACAACAACAACAACAACAACCAAAAGCACTCCAGTAAAGTGAAGTGCCAGTCCACATCCCCTCGAATATTATGGAAGAAGCTGAAGCCAAGAGAGAGAGTTGCCCCAGTTCCGTTTGTTGCCTCAAATGACCACACACAGAGCACAGTCGCCACTCTCTGATGACAATTGACTGGGCAATAAGCGACACTTTGGAGCTAATTAGCCGAGCGGGCAGAGCTCGGCGAGCGTTGGCTCCACATGATTGCAAATTGATAATTAAGCACGCTGCACATTACCAATTCAAATATATTTGAATTTGCCACAAGCCAAAGCCAGAGACAGAGCAAGAGACAGAGCGAGAGCCAGACGAGAGCAGGGGCAGGAGCAGCAGCACAGGTCACAGCAGCCAAGCAAAACAGTTACGAAACTGAATCTGCGGCCAACTGGTGGCGCAGCCAGCAAACAGACGAATGCATTTAAATTTATACAAACACATGTACACGCCACGTACGTATGTACCTACATATACGGACCGCAGTGTACGGTGCATGAACTTTCGAGCAGCACTTGCAAACACACACACACACACTCACACAGTGGCAGACAGCAGTTACACCTATGCGACGCTCCAAAAACAAACTCCAAGATCTGAAGTGTTGCAGCAGCGCGCTGTAGCAGGTGGCAGGTGGCAGGTGGCAGAAGGTGGAAGGCAGCAAGAGCCGAGCATTGCCAACAAGTGCCAACGTGGCTGTGTAAAGAAAGAGACACTAACCGACAACAGCAACAACAACAACAACAGCAACAAAAACAACAACAACACTTGCAATAACTACACAGCTACAGTGAATACCGCTATGAGCACCGAACTTTTGCATTGAATTGATTGGAATTTTCACTATGTGGGAAATAGTTTAAAAAAACTGGATTTTTATACTTAAAAGCAAAAAATAAATCTTGTGGGCCATAGTTTTATTTTTATTGAAAATAGTTAATATTAAATGTTAGTTAATATTTAAGTTCAAGAGCTTAAAACAAATTTTGTTTAACATTATTATATTTGTAAGGCAAATTGGTAGAAAAAATGGCTATTTAAATTAATTATCTACGCATGATAAAAAATGTTAGTCAATATTTTAATTGTATTTATTTATTAATAAAATTTTTTTAATATTACTTACTTATTATTTTTATTATTATTATTATTTTATTTATTTGTATTTGTTTATTATTATTATTATTATTATTATTATTATTATTATTATTATTATTATTATTATTAT
>NW_022045884.1:555568-603489 GCF_001654015.2 Drosophila navojoa
TTATTATTATTATTTTTATTATTATTTTTTTTTTTTTCTTTTTTTTTTTTGTAAAATAAAAATAATAATTTGAAATGTATTAGATTATTTATGTATTTAATATGATCTGATGCAAAAAATAAAAAATAAAAAGTAAATGTAAAGATTATTTTATTTCTAAATTTATTTTTTTTTTTGTTATAAAAATATATCATTTGCTTTTACTGACAAATATTTAAACAGAAGTTTCCGTTAGTGCAGTGAATATATTAATATTATCTTGACATCTAAAATTTGTGAATATATTTGATTTTATAACGTCAAGCTGAAGGCCTCCTGCAGAAAATATATTCATGTATGAAGAATACACGAATATTATATTTCTCTAAACAGCATCAGCATTTAAAAATTCTTTGTGCTTAAAACTATGAGATATATTTTTAAATAATTATATAATAAACATTAATGGAAGTATCAAAATAAGAACTTGTTTTCATTTTCATTAAAGCAAAAAAGAAAAGCATTTGAATATGTTTGTTGTTTACAGAGTAAGAGTTTAGTGTGAAAATGTGTAAAATTGGAAATTTGTAAAGTTTACACACATATTTCTTGAATTTCCATTGGAGCGTGTTTTATGTAAATATTGTAGAAAAGCACAAAAACCCTACCAACATAATTCCTGTTCAAAAAAAAAAAAAAATAATAATTTTGAACACCCATTCAAGCATATGGAGGGGGTGTATTAAAAACCCTTTACTGACTGCCAATCTCAGGCACATTTAATCTCCGTCTAATGCCGTCTTGCAAAGGCTTTCTTTACTGTATGCCGCATTAGTCTCTTATGCTGCGCACTGCACTCGCTTGTGTTTCTTTGACAGCATGCGAAGCGGCGTGAACAAGTGAAGGGAAGGCTGGTGCTTCACTTTCGCTTTGCCGCTGGAGACGGCGCCAGCAAAACTTTTAAATTGGTTGGCAACACTTGCCACACTCACACGCACGCACACACACATGTATACAAGAGCGCAATGACAGTCGCTTCACACAGATGCATGTTTGTTTTGGAAATGAATTTGGAAAATTTTGTGCCCGGCTCTGCGCGAAAAGCGAGCGAAAAAGCAGCAGAGAGCAACAGAGCCGTAGCCGTAGTCGTTGCCGTAGCCAAAGCGAAAGCCAATCCAGGCGAGGCACACGACTGCGAGCAGCGACTAAACGTAATTTGCCAGCAAATCATTGGAAAAGCGTTGAGAACAGCAAGAGGTAAAGCGAAACGGCAACAGCCGCCGAAAAGTATGCATTGGTAAATGTGATACATAAATACAGACATGCACATGCATGTGAGTGGGCGTGGGTGTGTGGGCATGGGTGCGTGCATGTGTGCGAGTGCGAGTGCGAGTGCGAGTGGGTGTAAAAGCCACTAAAGTGAAATGCATTTATCGACCGCAAAGCGTTCGAAATGAAATCTGTTTAAGGGATTTTAATACCCTGGCGAACGTGCTGCCAGTGTGTGAATGTCGAAAGGGCGATGGGTGTGTTTGTCTGTGTCCCTGTGTCTGTATCTGTGTCTGTTTGTGGGTGTGTGAAATAAGGACAGGCAGGCGAACACAAAAAGTCAATGAATTCGTTTGGCGAATTGAAAAATTAATTCAGTTGCCGTTGCTGGCGTCGATAAGTAGAAGAAAAGGAAAACTTTACACGCTGCCGCTCACTTCATGTGTCTTGAACTTGGTGTGTATTTGTGTGACTGACTGTATGTGTGTGTGTGTGTGTGTGCTTGTGAGTGAGAGCTTTTTACTTACTAATGATTTCTCATTTCGCTTACGGTATTTCTGTGTTATTTGCGCTTTTTGTCTTACTCCGCGTTTTACAGCAACCATCGAGCCAACGAGCCACCCCCTCGACTTGGTTTGCCTTGTAAGCTCTGGAACAGAGGCCAAATTACTCACTGCCGTTGTTGTGGATTTTCCTCATTTTGTTCGTTTTGCTCGCTAGCAACAACAACAAACAGCAAACGACGAGAAGGAAATTAAGCAAAAAGCGCAAAGATTTATTTCGCTTTGATCAAAATTAAATGAATTGATTTTAATACGCCCCGTGGGCAAGATATTTTCTACGTTGGCCAAATGAAAACGCATAAAAAAGGTGCCGCTGCTGCTGCCGCTTCTGGTCGTGGGCGTTGAACGATATACACCATTGCCATGGGCGTGGCAACAGCCTTGGCTTGCCTCGCATTCCAATCGAGCGTGTTGTGCGTGGCCTCTTTAAGCGGCTTGGTCCGACCAGCTCTGCTTAAGCAGCGCACAATCAATTCTGGCTGAGTTAAGCACTTGATGCACAGCATAGTAACGGAAAAATAGAGTTGCGTAAATATTAAATAGGAGAGCTAGCCCAACATTGTTTCGCATTTCTGGCGAACCTCATTAAGTCAATTCAATTTCACAACAATTTGAGATACACCGTTTGAGATCAAGTATACAAAGTGGGCAAAAAGTTATTACGGCATATGAAAACATAATAGAATTCAATTGTAAATGTAAGGCCCGTCTAGAATACTTACCTCTCCTTTAAAAAATTTAATTTGTTCTAATATTGGAGCAGAGGTGCGATGGGTAATCAAATGTGAACTTATATAATATACAATATATATTATCTAATTGGTATCGAAACTTTTAAGTTTTCAAAGACAATTGGAAAGTGAAAATATTTGATAAGAATATGCAAGCACGAAAGACACTTAAAGAAGTACAGTGAACAGGACAGAAAGATGCAAGCATTAGAGAAAGAGAAAAATATATAGACAGAAGGAAGAACAAAACACAACGTGAGGTAGAGAGAACTAGAAAAAGAGAATGTGCAAAAGAAAAAGAGCTTAAGATAGAGAGGGGCATATTAGTATATAGAGACATAATTATATCAATACTAAAAGAATGATATAGAGACAGATTTTTAGATATATAGAGAGCAAAATAGGTAAGATCCAGACATACGAG
Source organism: Drosophila navojoa (assembly GCF_001654015.2). The sequence continues at coordinate 558,535 of NW_022045884.1, forward strand.
AAGAGAGAGACAAAAACACATAAAGAGAGAAAGATAAAGAAAATAAGAAACATAAAAAGAGTTGCGAAGAAAAGGACAAAGACAGAGAGTGTGAGTCCCAAATACACATGCAGAGAGACAAAGACAGAAGAATCTATGCATAGAATGTGAAGAAAAGCAATGGTTCAAGGAGAGAAAGTGGGATAGATAGAGAGTGAGAGAGAGAGAGAGAGAGAGAGAGAGACAGAGAAACGAGATAGTTTATGACAAGGAAGCAGCAGCTTGAATAAAATTTACCAATAGTACAAAACAATAATATACATTGAGTTTTGTAAACTCTTCGTATGTTTATTGCATCATTCATTTATATTAATATTCATAAAAAAATAATACATAAAGGTAAATATATATTTAGTTACTCTATAACTCTATAAATAATATAATAAATATATCAACTGATATAAACCAAGTAAAATTTTTTAGTTTTAACTTCAGCTTACTTTTAATGTAATTAAATTTAAGTCCAAAGTAGGAATATTCTCGCTTAGGCAGTTAAGTTTAGATTTCCTCACGCATATTAAAAAGCGCTATAAAAACACATGAGAAGCAGTTGATTTCGCCTTTTTGTCGCTTCAATTCGAATTTTTGTGTTATTTCCGTCAGCCAAATGGCAAATGAAAATTTAACATTTTATTGTTCACTTCAATTGACATTTGGCACACGAATTCGCATTCGCATAGAAAATGAGGCTCGAATTCGCGCCATCGACATTTGGCTGCCTGCAAAATGTTTTTCGCCGTCAACAACAGAAGCGACAGGAACTCAATTTTTGAAAATTCAGACATAGCCATCGCTCGCTGCACTTGTCGTCCCCTCCCGCCCTCGCCACCTACTACCGCCTAGCCCTTTGTCTTCTGCCCCCGTCGGCGCTTGGCGATTTCACCCACATCAAAACTGACTGAGCGCCTGCCTAGTTGCTGGGGCGTGTGTGTGGGCCTGGTCAACACTTTGGCACAATTTAAAGTTCATGCATTTTTCATTAACGCCCAAAAAGGGTGACCACTTGAGTGGGGCATCCATTTCATGGCAGAGCAGCGATACGACGACGTGCTCCATACGGCTTTAGAGACGGCCCAAACAGGCCAACAGCCAGTTAAGATGGCCAGCCTTCTTTTACGGCTGCCCATATGACAAACACAGCATTCGAGAGTCCGATTCCATTTACATTTTGCGCTCTGCTTGGACTGTTTGTATCGATTTTGAGTGTCGCCTGCCATTCGGATGGCTTTTATTTCGTATTTATGTGCGGTGCAGACTATTGACCCTCTCCCAGACCCCTAACCGCTAACTTTGGCACGTTTAAATGCATCGACAGCAGCTGAGGCAGAGGCGGCGGCTGAGGCGGCAAGTTTCCGGCTACGTGTGCAGTTTTTTACTTAACCCCGTGTAGGCGCACATTGTTCACCATTTTTTCTCTCATTTGGGGTTTTATGCCCCTTCTTGGCCTTACCATAAAGTCATTTGGCTCTCGCTGATGGAATTTTAGAGTAGTCTTTGAGCAATGGCCCTGCGAGCTCGACCGATTGCCAGTGGTAAAACGAGCAAAAGGAGAGAAGCAGCAGAGTGGCTGAGCCGAGTAAGCCGAGTTTAATGGGCTGTCGCTACATTCTACAGCATCAACAAAACGCACAGCAAACGTCAACAATGCACACAACAATTTTATGCAAATAATAATTTATGAATATCCAAATATGTAGTTTCGGGCGGGGGCAGCAGCAGGGTGGGGGCTTAAGCACTGGCCAGCACAAACTAAATAAAAATCTAAATAAAAATAAATATACTTGAAAATAAAAGCAAAGTGTAGGTAAATAAAGCATGCAGCAAGGACGATAGACCACGGACTATGGAGTATGGAATATTATGGACTATATAGACTATGTGCTATGGACTATAGAGTGACCAGCCGAGGATATGGACGCAGGCCATAAAAAGTGCTAAGTAAACACATGTGCGACTCCCCCCGGTCCCCTCGCCCCCCGCCCCGGCCCCTGGCCTGTGGACGTGGCCAAACGAATGCCTGCACATAGTGTAAACACATAAATTTATGCATTTTCAATGGAGAACTGTTAGCATAAATTTACGGCCCAAAAAAACCCCAACAAACCAGAGCAGAGCTCGTTGCGGGGGTGGCTGAGTCTGAGGCTGCCAAAGCCAGGCAAAACAAGAGAAGCCAAATGTAAAAAACAAAAAAAAAAAAAAAAAAAAAGGAAAGGAAACGAAAGCGTAACAAAACAAAACAAAGCAAAAATAGCGTTAAAGCAGCGCAAAGCAAACAGTCAAAAGCTCGACAAAAAGCAAACAAACAAATAACAAACACAGCAAAAAGGCAACTCTGAACAGGAAAAAAAACGCAGGAGAAAAAAACACAACGACCCACGGGTCAACAGGCACTGTGGGCGGCGGCACAGACAGTGAGTGGGCGTGAGGCAGCTGCGAGAACTACAAGCAAGCGCCAGCAAATTTCAGTGCTTTAAAAAGGATCACACAAATCCCAATCATTGAATCAATATACAGTGACAAGTGCCTGAGCATTGCTTTGACTAGCCCTCTCTCTTACTCTCTCTCTCTCTCTCTCTCTCTTTCTCTTTCTCTGTATGTGTGTATGTGTGTTAGCCAATGGTCAAGTGTTGGCCTACGAAATGCGCAATGATTTTGTGGCAGAGTCTGGTCAACATATGGAATGCTTATCCGCTTATTAGCTGATCAGATATTTAAATATTGAAAATGAGTAAAAAATAAATAAAAAATCATAATAAATAAATAAATAAATAACATCGAATATTGTTTTAAAAAGTTATGTAAATAATCGGAGACTCAAAAAATAATAATTAAGCGAATATAATAACATTTGTGGCAGCCCCGGGGTAGAGCCGCCCAAAGCTGCGGTAACCTTGAGGCTTTTTTGTCTCTGTGTGTATTTGAGAGTGTAGAAGCTTCTCAGCTTGCACTTATTTGCACTAATGCGAAGCTTCAGCTCTGGCTGCAGCTGTGAATTACGCTTAGGGCTCAGCTCTGCTCTACCTTCAGTTTTACTTTCAGCTCTGCCCAGACATCAGCTCTGCCCAGAGTTCAGCTCTGCTCAGCCTTGAGCCCTTCTCTGCCTTCAGCTCTGCTCACAGTTCACCTCTGCCCAGAGTTCAGCTCTGCTCAGCCTTGAGCCCTTCTCTGCCTTCCGCTCTGCCCAGAGTTCAGCTCAGCTCAGGCTTCAGTTTTGCTCAGGCTCTGCTCAGTCTTGAGCTCTGCTTGAGCTCTGCTCAGGCTCTTCTCTGCCTTTTAGTTCTTCCTTCAGTTCTTCTCAGGCTTCATCTCTGCTCAGGTTCCGCCCAGACTTCTTCTGCTCAGGCTTCTGTTTTTTTCTCTACCTTCAGATCAGCTCTGCCTTCGCCTCTACATTTAGCTCTGCCCAGACTTCAGCTCTGCTCAGGCTCTGCTCAGTATTGAGCTCTGCTCTGCCTTCAGCACAGCTCAGGCTCCAGCACTAGCTTCAGTTCTGCGCAGGCTCTGCTCAGACCTCTACTTCGCTCAGGCTTCTGTTCTTTTCTCTACCTTCAGCTCTGCTCTGCCTTCAGCTCTGCCCAGACCTCAACTCTGCTGTGCCTTCAGCTCTGCTCAGGCTTCGGCACTAACTTCAGCTCTGCTCAGTTTTCAGCTCTGCCCAGACTTCAACTCATCTCAGGTTTCACCTCAGCTCAGGCTTCTGCTCAGGCTCTGCATTCAGCTCTGCTCTGCTCTGATCTAGTTTCTGCTCTACTCTACTACTATGATCGAGGCAATCAATTTTCAATTCATCATTTCCAATATATTCCAATCATTTATTTTGCAGCTTTATCCCTTATATTATAAATACCATTATCTCTTAGCACAGCAGCTAATTTGAAACTTTTGTAAGAGTCTTGGGGCAACCCCATTCGAGTGCAAGTTTCCCAACAGCTCGATTCCATTCAAAGCGAAAACTTTACACAATGCCGAATAACAGTCGATGGTCCAAGGTGCGCAGTTTGTGATGGGAAGTTAGATTTGTGCTAGTGTCAATCGAAGCAATCAATTTTTTGAACTGGGCATGCACAGGCATTTGGCCAGCGGGCAGCGGCAGGCGGAGGGCGGAGGGCGGAAAGCGGGACCAAAGTCAAAACGATGCCGGAAACGCCATTGAAAATAGTTGAAAAGGGAAATTGAGCTAAGCCAGTTGCGCAGAGCAGCTTACCAGGGGGCTTGCCAGCTGGCGTCTCACGTTCAGCGCTCAGTATCGTGTTCTCTCTCCTGCTCGTGCTCGGCGCATACCACATGCACTTTCTGCCTGGCTTCTTTGTATGAGCTGCTGCTGCTGCTGCTGCTGCTCTTGCTCTGGATAGATATTCCATTTGCTTTCGCTTGCTGCTGCCTGCCGCCTGCTAGCTGCCTGCTGCTTATGGAAATCCGCATGATGATTGCATATCCTTGGCTGCGTGGAAACGGGGACGCAGCCATATCCCTAATTCTGTTCACGAGGATGGGTGCCGAAACTTTGCGTTCATTTGGTTGGCTTGCCGTATTTTTCTTCATCGTTCCTTTTTTGGCTTTCAGCTGGCTAAACTTTTACTTTGCTCGGTTTTTCCCATTTTCCTCAACGGCAGCCCAGCCAGCGTCCTGCCAAAGTGTTTTTCTTCTTGCATTTGAAGAGCTTTTTCTTAATGTCACTTATGCATAAGTTCCTATGAGTTTCCCCACACTCGCACACACACACACACACGCAGACGAGATCCAGGCGGGAGCTCACGCTAGTGTTTGCTTGCGGATAAGTGCAACGAGCACCACACACACACACACAGACCTCCTCTCTCTGTGTGTAAGTGTGTGCGTGTGTTTGTGTTTGAGACTAACTTGACGGCACATCCTCTGAGGGGATTTACAAGTGCTTAGTTCTATGTCGGAAAAAAACGCTTTAATATTATTATATTTTCTTTTCTATGCACTTGGAATCATGCTACATGCATGTGCACCCCACCCCGCTCCCTGCTCGGCATCCTTGTGCTTTTGCCAGCTGAATAAAATTAAATTAAATGAGATATCTGCTCAACTGTCGAAATAAGATATAAGCAGCCGCGCTCTGCTCTGCTCAGCTCTGCTCTGAGCGGGCACAATACAAATTGACTACAATGACTGCCTACCGCAGGAATCATAAATAATCAGCAGCAGCAGCAGCAGCAGCACAAATGGCAACACCCACATTCCCCCCTCGGCCTGATGTATTACATGTGTTGGCATTATTTACTTAACTCTCTGCTCTATTTTTGCCGCTCCAAAAAGTCAAAGTCTACGTTTGTGCGGCTCTGGCAGCTACTATTAGTGCAGCAGCAATCGAGGCGAGCAGCCGGAAAGCACAGCACCAACAACAACAGCAGCAACAACAACAACAACAACAATAACATTGAAAGCAGAGCTAGGGACCATGAAGAAGACATTAAGACACAGCATGCGTTACTTACAGCATCCAAAAGACGCACATCCACACGCACACACACACACACACACATGCATATATATATATATTAATGTACATGGACATGGCCACGGCAGACATTGGTGGGCGTAAAGAGAAAGAAATATAATGCCAACATAACATTTAATCCAAGAAATTCCATATCGTTGCCAGTTGCTAACAAAAAAAAAAAAAAAGAGAGAAAAGAAAGGAAAACACAACGACGCAGTCAAGGAAAAAACTGGCACAGTGGCACAAAATTTATAAATTATTAAATTATTAAAGCAATAAAATTAATTTAATTTAATTTTTCAGTTTATAACAAATTTAAAATAATATGAATAATAATGCCCAAAACTAAGCAAACAATTTCAGTCAACATTCATTCTCTGCCCACTGTAGTCTGATTCGCCCACTGTATCAGGTGCCTCGCTGGGCTTAGAGCAATGGCTCGCTCATGGCTAATGCTTGGCAGATCATTGCAATGGGCGCTGCTCAAAGAACATAATGCTTATTTCCACTGTGCTTATCTGCTTCGCCAGCGCACTGGGACAGCAGTAAGAGCAGCAGCAGCGGCAGCAGTGGCAGCGGCAGTTTGGCTCTGATGCTCTGGCTGCGGCGCACTTAAATTGCGCCCGGGAAAATAGAAAAGCGCACCAGAAACGCGGCTGCCAAATGCGCGCACATACTGAAGGAGCGGCATGAAGCGGGCCAGTATAAAAGCCAGCGGAAGGAAGAAATAATCATAAAAATTATTTCAGCACACACACACACATGCACACACACGCACACACATGTGATGTTGATCATAATGTTGCAAGGCGTCGTCCGCTGGGGAATTTCTGTACTTTCGATGCCGTCGCAAGATTTTCATTTTAATGACCTGGCGCTGGCAGACTTTTTAATTTTCGTGCTTCATATTTTTCTATTTACGCAGCGTCCACTTTCCCTCACACACACGCACACACTCTCCCTCTTTATGGGGCTAAAGAAAATAGAAGCGAGCGCAAATTGATATCCCGTCGTCACTTTTAATGCCTCCTGAACGCGGTTAATGAAAGCTCGTGTGCCCCGCTCGCTGTGCGCAGCTATTTTTATTTTTAAATAACATTTTACAACATTTCCGCACAGCTTATTCACAGGTGAGTCGAGTCCCGTGCCCTGCGTCACATTAAATATTTCATTTGCGTTATATTTTTCATAGGGCTGGCAGAAGTTGTAATCACATCAGATTTGATGCCTGCAGCGGTTGTCTTGGGCGACATTGCGAATCTCATTAACATTTAATTAGACCATTTTGGTAATCGTAATGAAATGAACTTGTTAGCCGCCAGCGCCTGTTCAGCCATTGTTCAGCTCCACTCCGAGCAGCGAGTCGGTCAAGCAAATTGTCATTGATTTTGCCGCTTAATCTGCTTAGCCAAACCTTACGGCCAGTCGAGCCGGTCGAGTCGGTCGAGTCAGTTGTTTACCTACGGAGTGGAGTGGAGCATAAAATCGAATTAATTTGAGGTGTTCTCTGGCCGCATCTTATTTTGGCTTTTGTCTCCGGCTCCGGCTCCGGCTCCGGCTGACCCTCGCAGCCTCGACGCGCCTTTTGTGTGTCTTTTTGTTTTGGGGCGAGCCCGGCCCGATTCGTCGGTGGCCAACGAATGGTCATTTGACATTTGTCGACAAAACGTTTACATTAAATGTTTTGCCATTTCTTTGCCTGTTTCTGCTCTCCTCCGTCTGCGCCCCTCCTCGGCGACATTCTTGAAATTGTGCGCATTGCCTTGGCAATGGAAGCCAGAGATATTGTCTCCATGGCCGTTGCCTGGGCAGCCTGGCGCTAGAGCAGTTGAGACATTTGCGTTGACAAGTGTTTCAATTTTCAGCTCTATCTCTGGCTTTTCTTTTCCACGAAACTTTCCAAATATAGTTCTCCAAATGTCAGCAGCAGCCAGCAGCGAGATCAAAGATAGAGTAAATATGATTTGGACATTGCTGGAATTGTTCACTTCAAATAGGCGAACAAATTCAATTTATCGACTGCTGCAACAAATATCATGTTGCTCAACAATTTTTTAATTGCTTCCATTGATTTGATTATGCGAGCGCTTTGCATGCTGCACATCTGCCATTGCTCTTATACTTTTGTGCAGCTCTCTTCTAATTGCATTATCCAAACGGGACGAGACGAGACGAGACGATACGTGGTGCCTTCATCCAGCTGCTGCGCAGACCACAAGCTCTCCATTTGTCAAACGGAACGAAGGAATTCAATTAAACACATCAGTCTGTCGGCTGCCTGAGGCCGTCTGTCTGTCTGTCTGCCTGCCTACGCCTATCAGGAATCACTCAATTTACAATTTTTGTGAAACAGCAAAACCACACGCTCCATTAAATGGCAAACAAATGCCAAAAAGCAAGTCAGCCCGCCCACGCCCCACCTACGCCCCCACCTATGCCACAAATGTTGGCAGCTCGAGGTTTGTAAGCAAATTTTTTAATTTATTGCATAAAATGTTTGGGGTTTCGTTGCTGGCAAGCCGCAAAAGCCAAAGAAATTGTTTCAATTTGTCATGACAATTTCTTTGAAATGAAAGCACCGTCTCTGGTGACAGGCGAAAGGGGGCGTGGCACGGCGCGGCAATATAGCCGAATTCAATTTGGCCTTAGCTGCCGTTTCCTCCCAGCGAGCTGTTAGGACTAAGTACGCAGCAGACATAGGTCTATGTCGTTCGTTGTTTATTTACTTTGATGTAATTTGCAATTTTCACCTTTCCGCTGGTGTAAAAAGAAGCAGAGAAAGTAATGTAGAATGAAATAAAAAACACTCCGAGGAAGGAAATTGTCGAAAGCTAGGCCATTATCAGAGGTGGCGCACCGAGAGTTGACAAATCGGCAGCGCCTTCCAAATGAGATTTAAGCCAGCGAATCTGCGCCTTGGGTATTGGCTCAGGCTCAGGCTCAGGCAAGTGGGGCGAGCAGCAGGAGGCGGCGTTGCAATTTGGCCACGACAATCGTAAATCTGATATTTCCCCATGGCTGGCATGAATGGGCAATGAATCGATCGCTATCTAAAATGGCTAAAGCTCAAATGGGGCTGGGTTGGGGTTCACATGTAAGTGGGGCAAATGAATATTGCAAGCATTGTGGTTCGCTTCTCAATTAGCGCCCGAGCAAGTCATTGTCTGTATGTGTGTGTGTGTGGGGAGGAACTCGAGCTGCTGCCTGTTGATCCCTGACAACTTATGCTCAGATATTTTGACATGCAGTCGAAAAGTTGAGCCGAGGCACGGCTCACTCCAGTGGCAGCCCCTTGAACTGAGGGCAGACAGCACGGCTTAAGCGCGACCTGGCAGCTGCTCAAGTGCACTGTGCATGGCTGAGCTAAGTGGCCAAAACAAAAGCAACGCCTGCACGGGACAATAAATCTCCTCGCCTGCCACTGCGCTGCACTCGATGATGCGGCTCTCAAGCTGCTTAGCCGCAACGCTGGCAGCCCTTAAACACTGCCTGTCTTGTGATGCAATTTCCGGCGTGCCGTGGGAACGGCTCCAGACGACGCCGCAGACAGCAGCAGGAGGCGAGCATCTGCAGCTGATGACTGAGCGCCGTTCGCGGATGTAACGATATGATTGGATTATTATTATTTTATTATTTATTGAGACGCTGCGCTAAGCGCTGCTGCCAGACTCCGGCAAGGCAGAGAAAAAAGCGCACAGACATGGCCAACTGCACTTGCCCCATCCGCCCCGCCCACTTGGCTCCTAATGGCGGCCAGACATGCAAGTGGCTGGCGCATCTTCCTCGCCAGGCGCTCCATAATTGGCGCCTTTATCTCGCTCACCGCTGCCCAATTAAAGTTAGTTTGCAAAGTAATTAGGACGATTATGTGGCGCTCAAGTATCAATAGAAGGCAATTAAACTGCGACTGCGACTGCGACTGCGACTGCGATAGGAGCATCGATTGTCTTAGCCCACTTGAAAATATTTCAGTTATTTTTTTTTTTTTTTTTTTTTTTTTTTTAATTTTTTTACTTGCGCGGCTTAAGTGATTGCCATGGCAAGAGAAAATAGCTGAGGGAAAAAGCACTTGAGGCTGATAACCTGAAGATGGAGGAAATGAAAAATGTTTAATCACAGGTGCGATTGTTGTTGCTCCTTTGGGTTAAGCAGTGAAGGGCCTGAGCTGAGCTGCGAAAGTGGAAGAATTAATGAATTGCTTGACGAAGCAGGAGCAGCAGCAGGAGAAGAGCAACACACGAGTCATTATTTGATTACTGCTTGGCTGCATTCGATACTCTACGAGCCTCTCATTCAATTAACTGGTATCAGGTGAGGCCTATCTATCTACATTTGGGTTTCAATCAGGGCAATGGAGTTCCCTGGCAGGCCAGGGCATAGTTAAGCATCTGAAAAGTGCCTAATGAATGGCAGAAGTGCAGGCACATCCTATACACAGAGACAGCTGAAAGGAGACGAGCACATCGAGAATGTGGACGACGCAGTGCATCAGAGTGATAAGTTTTAGTCTTGCTAATGAACTGCAGAGCGCATGCACTAATTTGAAAGTCACTCAGCTTAATCCGCAAAACACAGCCACGCCTTCCGCCTACTACACACACACACATACAAACATTGAGCCAAGTCAGAGTCAAGTCGAAGCTATGCCAAAAAGTTAAAATTTAATCTGTGATGTGGCAAAAGTTGATGAAGAAACTTAAGCTTGGGCGAAACGAACCATTCGGAGTGCGCCACATGTTGATGTGAATGCAAACACACACACACACACACTCACACACAAAGAACTATAGCTCTTCATTCGCACTCTCCATTCAGAGTCGCTGGCAATTCGTTCGCGAGTTTTGATTTCCCCTTGCCATGGCCGAAGGAAACTGAAAAGAAAAATAATAAATAAATAGTGTTTTAGCGAGCTGTGAAAAGTTATGGGTTTTGGATTGGGCAGGCTGGGGAGGTTGGGGAATTGGTGCTAAAAAGCATTTGTTATCGCTGCCCGAACATAAATTCACTTTTGTAATTATTTCTCGCATTAGTTGCTGAGGTGGTGCACGGAAAAGTCAGTCAGCAAATGTGAGCTGACCGTGCTCCATCATGGCCCCACTCGCCCACTCGCAAATCACACTCCTCCCCCCACCCTTCTGTAAGATCCACTAAAATGAATGGACGCTGCTCGGGATTATTTGTTAAAGCACACAGCAGTCAACTGCTGCTTGGAAATAGCACACTCATTCACACACACACACACGCACGCACACATATGCAGTCGCACACTCTTACACAACTTTAAAATTGAATCAATCATTCTCACTTTGATGCACATCAGCAACAGAAGCTGCCTTAACTGCTGCTGCAGTTTTATCAAAAGAAAATGCTTTCTACTCTCTCTCTCTCTCTCTCTCCCTCCCCCCTTGGAGAGAGGGAATCTGAGGGGGGGCTGGACGGCTGCCTGGTAGCATAAGCTGTAACTATAAACAAGCAGCTTATGTGTTTTAGACGTTCGCTCGCTCGCTCGTTCGTTCGTTCATTCGTTCTCAACGTCATTCGGTCGATGTTGCTCCATCTTTGCACAGGGTGTTAATTTTTGTTGGTTTATGAAGTCGACTGGTTGCCATTGCCGCTGCTGCTGGACTGTGGGCCCCTCTCGCTTAAACACTTCAGGCACGGCAGCTGTGCGCAGTTCTAACGAGCAAAAACTAATAAATCCCCACGAAAATGTCTGCGGAAACGGAAGCCGTGTGTTGTTCTCTGCCCAGCTCTGCCCAGCCCTGCTCAGCTCTGCTTTTTTGCTGGAGCTACTGGCAACACGAGTCCAATCCCAACTCAAACCCAAATTCAATGGAAAGGCCTGTCTACCCGTGTCTGCGATGTGTTTTCTTGCTTAATTCTTATTATTATCCCAGGCATTATTATTATTATTGTTGCTGTTGCTGTTGCTGCTGCTGCTAGCTACTGTTGCTGTCGTCTTTCACAGACTTTCTTTAGCTTTCTACTCAAATAGATATACATTTATATATATATACATGTTTATATATAGTATATTTGTACTATATATACATTTCTTTCCTTTCTTCCCTTCCCTTTTTTTGGAGCTTCTTTCATTCATTCGCTTGTCTCTGGCTGCGCACGTTCGTGTTGCTTATCGTTTGCTTGTATTATGATTGCCGTTGCCATTGTTCAGTGTCGTTGTCGTCGTCGTCGTCGTCGTCGTTGTCGATGTGTTTGTTGCTGTTGCCCAAATTGTTGTTATTGTTGCCCTGCAATAGTTCATTTTAATCTACAAACAGGATAATGCAAGAAGGATTCCGTAATGTGGCCTCAACTCAACTTTTTCGACGCCTTTCCTCAGCAATGTTTTCGCTATTTTCTTTTCTTTTCTTTTCTTGGGCTTTGTCTTCCCTATCGCATGCTTTTTATTAATACATAACTCAGCGATTTATACCTCCCCCAGTACATTTCCCGAGAGCTAAGCTATTCCACCGTATACCTCTTCCTCACTTCGTTCCCTTCCATTTCAGACATTCCCATTGCTGTGAATTGTCTACACTTTGCACTTCATTCTAAGTTCGTTTCATACATTTCAAGTGTTTCTTATGTTTGTTGACGTGCTTAAAAGACTTTCTAAACACTTTAAATAACAGTTTTCACTCTATATTGTCTACTTGATATTGATTTTGTATCCATTTCCCAATCTTGCTATGAAGCAAAGCTATTAAATTCTTATCATATTTTGCTTAATACTCTTTGTAATATTATTTAGTATACAAATTGGGCATTTTGTAATGTAACGAATTTAATACAATTGCTTACTAAACAATGTATTCAAAATATTTTTAATTATTTTTCTATATTAAGAAATGGTTTTGGTGCTTGGATCTTACTTGAATCACTTATTAAAATCATAAATAAACAAATATTTTTCTATATATGTATATGAATATACGAAGATAAATAGTATATAATAATAATAATAATATATATAATTAAGATCCATTAGTCGTTATTAATCAAGATTCAGTATTCCAATTGTTCGATTAATCTAATTTTGAATAAAAACTTCCTACAAGGGGCAGCGAGTCCCTGCATGTAGGACACTATTGTCTAAGAAATCTATCCATAGGACCTCTGATCACTACGCTCGACTGTAGTGTTCTTTAAAATACCACTCAAACAGCTTAAACTAATCTGATATTATTATTGATAAACAATATATGTACATTAATTTAACAATACGACTCCATATCCCCATACTAATTATATCCCCACGCTTCCTTAATCTCTACCTACTTGAGTTTCATAACATTAGAATACTTCCATTGTCATTGCTTGTATGGAGCTCTGCTTTATTTCTAATTATTGCACATTTTTCATATAATAGTTCAGCTTAGCCACTTAAACCTAAATCCAAATAAATAAATAATCCAAACAATAATAATCTCGGAACTATAAATAGTTGATCAATGTTACATATGATACTCTGGTAAATCATTGACAATTCCTGGCTTCGTTGCTAGGAGCTTCATATTCGGTTTTCAATTGATGCTCCCATGACAACGATTTGGAGTTTTGAGCACTGTATGCGACCATTTATATTGCGCTGCGTTAAATGAGAAATCTAAAAAGTTGCGAGTGCAAAACTCGTTCTGAATATTCTCCCAAGGCGAAGCGGTCAGACGAACGACGAATGGTCATTGGCCACTGCAATCGCAAAAAGTTGGACAGCATTTTGAAAAATAAAAAATAAATGAAAACTTCAGCTGCAAGTTCGAGTCTAAGCGTGTGTGTGTGTGTGTGAGTGTGTGTGTGTGAGTGTGAGTGTGAAACAACAAAAATCTAATTGCGCACAAAATGAATTGATGTTGTTGCCAAGCGAAAATGAATGGATGGCAATGGCAGTGGTAATGGGAATGGGAATGGGAGAAGGAATGGGAGTGGGTATTGGGAAATGGGAAATTCGGAAACAGAGGGCAGACATCCACGCAGACGAGAAGAGCGCTGAAGGCCCTTTTCGGGGAAAGCCAGCCTCTCGAGTGTTTTATTAAGCGCATGTATCTAATTTCGAAACGGGGCTCAAGTGGCCAGAGTGGACAATGGCTGGCAGGACGAGGGAGGCGAGGCACGACGGGCCGAACTAATTTATGGCGCTCCATTAAAACTTGAGTTCAATTGCCAAAAATTTCATAAAAATTTTATTTAAAAAGCAACAACGAGCGAGCTGCGCAAAAAGCCAAAGCGAACAAACACAGCGGCAAGAAGAAGAGCAAAATGAATTTAATACACATTTATATATATATATGTACATTGCTTATGTATGTGTGTGTGTGTGTGTACATAAGAGATGCGCAATCAAGTTTATTACGTACTCGCAGTCGTCGCCCAAGCGGCGCCAAAATTGGACCCCCCTCAAGCCTTTGCAAGGCTGCGCTTTGAGCATGTCCTGGGCTGGCAGGACTCGTCCCGCTGGGCGCATTGCGCAGTTCATTTGTGCAAAAATGAAATAAATTTAAATATATTTTTAGTGCATTTCGCATAAAACAAAAAGATGCCTCGCAGGCCAGCCCCTGCTCCTCCTGCTCCTGCTGCCTTCCTGCCCGCCTGCTGGGCAGCTTTTTGGCTGCTCGTTTGCTCAGCCTTGGGCCGAATGCCACTTCTTTTATTTTCCGACCGTTTGCCGTCTCAGCTTTTCCAGCGCCTTTTATTGTTTGTAGTTTCCCCCAGCCAGCCCCCGGCCCGCCGCGCCGCTGATATTGTCTCTGTTTACTTATTTACTTTTGCGCTTTATTATTCTCCATTAACTTGACAAAATGAGCAGAGCAGGAGGCGCAGACATCTTTGCTTGCTGACCACCACCCATTCAGTCGGCCGTCCAGCAGGACGTCACCCAACTCCGCTCCACCCACATCTCACTTCTCTCGGTCTCTTTATTTTTCAAAAAACATATAAAAAGAGAAACAAGAATTAAATAGATAAAGTCTTCTGCGGAGTCTCATTTAGGCAAAGGACTTTCTGCACTGCACCACACAACACATTCGCACATTTCACAGAAGGCTTTACAGCTGATCCAGGTGGTGCTGGCCCAGTTCGAAAATTCTCATGAAAGGGACAATTTTTCATACTAAATGCGTATGCGCCTGGCAGACCTTTGTGCCAATCAAACGTTTCACCTTTGGCTTAACTTTTTCCCTTTCGCATTATATTCCTGACTAAGCGAAAAAGCAGAAGAAGAAGAAGCAGCAAACATGCTCATTACGCTGACAGCTCAGCCAATTTTCAAAAATCTGCCACAATTCTTTTGTTGGCAGCTAACCGGAAGTTTGCAATTTAGGCTCTGGGACAATTTTTGTGGTGAAGGGCTTAAAAAAAGGGGCATTGTTGTTGTTGTTGTTGTTGTTGTAGCTGCTGTTGTCGAAATTGTTGTGAGTGCTTAGCGCGCCTTAAATGAGTTTCTGCTCTGATTGTGCTTAATTTGTCGGCCTCGCTGTGTAGCAAACACTTGCGCAAGGCAGCGCTGTGCGGAAAATTAAAGAAAAGCGGAATTTTCCATTGAGCATGTGTTAACTCATAAGCCAAGTACGTGTGCAGCTCGTGTGTGTGTGTGTGTGTTTATGTGTGTGTGTAACTGGGGCAATCTCAGAGATTAAGCCAATTAGCCGCTCTGGCACTGCGCTGGCTCTTAGCTTTTAACTGTTGTCCTTGCTTGGCTCTTGTCTTAGTCCAATTGCCAATCTAATGTAAATTCCATTCAGCGACAAGTATGTATGTGTTTCTCCCTCTCTCTCTCTCCTTCTCTCTCTCTCTCTTTCTTCGTCTGTCTGTCTGTGTGACCAACTTTTCAGGTTTAATTAGCTGACGGCTAGTTAACTCGGTCCCAACTTCAGGCCACCTCTGATCCCTCTCGACGTGCAGCCATGTGAATTCCATTTCCATTCCCAGCACAGGCTCGCATGTTATTTTGCCTGCATGCATCCAATTAAGAGGTTTGCCCTCTGCCACGCCCCCACCTACCGACCGACCGCCCGTCCGCCCGCCTGAGGCACTCCTTGTACGTTTTCTTCTCTGCTTGTTGTCCTCCTCCCTCCGTCCCGAGCTGAGCTGATGAAGGACGGGGTGTAAGTTTTTAAGTGAAAAATACTCAGCGCGATTTTACTTATTTAGTACGTAACTGCAATTTACGCCATGCATCTGCATACAAAATGCATTTTTTCAGCTTTATTTTCTCTCTTTCATTTTTTGTTCGTGTTTCGCTGGGCGGCACGCCCATTTTTTACGCCAACTGTGCACACAGACCCACACAGACATATTATTTGTGTATATCTATGTGCCCCTCTCTCTTTGTGTGTGAGTGTGTGTGTGTGTGTTTTGGAATGTGTATGTACACTGGGCCTCTCAACTTCCCTTTTTATGTACTGGCTACTAGCCTAGCCAAAAAACAAAAAAAAAAATGAAAAGAGTAGGGGGGGGGGGGGGAAATGGGAGAAATGCAAATAGCATAAAATACAATGCTGAAGTGCCTGCTCAAGCTCCTCTCATCTCTGGCTCTGTTGCTCTCCAGCTCAAGCCCTTTTTCACTTAACTCCTCGCTGTGGATTTTTGTATATTTTAAATGCATTTTCGACAAACACACACACACATGCACATTGCCACTCATACAGACACACTCACTGGGCACATACCAGAGAACGATGCATCCTTTTGGCGCAACAAAAAATCTTGGCAAAAGGGTTCGCATTGGCAGTTCTTTTTTATATATATTTTACTTTTTCCTCCTTTTTCTTTTTTTTTGTGTCTGCGCTTCCTTAACATTTGATTAATGAATGCACAACGCGTTGGCAGTTCATTTTTGGCGCACTCAGGGCGGCTTAAGCGGATGTAGCGACAGTAGCTGCGAATATTGCGCATACGCCGGATTGGCTCTATCGGGCGCATCTTGCAATTACGACATCATCGATCGAATGCAGCGGGCATTCCATATGCAACTAGCAGCTGAAACTTTTACTTTATATTTACCCAGCTGGCTTTCCACTACACTGGGAGATACGCAAATCATCTGCAATGTGCTCGCTTAAAGCTTTAAGACTCTTCGTGGATTGCCGCCGTGTATTTCAATTCAATAACAATGCCGGGAAGGGAGCGCACGGGCAGCCAAACGGCGCTCGGGCCACAGTCAATGTCTGCTCAGAAATTGAATTGTAAGTAAGGCTAGAAATGCCGTCGCATAAATGCGATAACAAATAAAAAACATAAACTATGACCCGCTCTGACGGCAGACGGCAGACGGCAGACGGCAGTCGGCAGTCGGCAGTCGAGAAGCCAGCAGCAAAGGCAACGACAAAGGCGAAAGCACCACAAGCACGGGCCGCGCCACAAAACGAGGAAGCCCAACATCAATTCTGGGATTTAGGATACTGATTTGATATACTTTTTATTACCATTAAGTATAAGTTGACAAAATGCCGCCACAGCGCCGATTTAATGGAAAGGACCGCCCTGCTCCCACTGCCACTCCCACTCTCATCTCCCCACTGACTGGGCAAAATATCGAGCGCTGAAATTTAAAGCTCGCTGCTGAACACTCGCAGTACTCGCACTTCATGAAATAGAAACGGCTCTCTGCTCTCCAGTCATTAGCTGCGCACCATTAGTGTCGGCGTCAGTCGACCGCACCCTCCCCCGATCCGTCCTCAATCTGCTGCCCAATCCACAGCGCTGTGGCCCGAAAATCGTGGCTCGTTATTATGGCTGATAACATTTTTACGATGCCGACAATGACATGACATGATTTTTTTCTCTCTCTCTCTCTCTCTCTCTCTCTCTCTTTCATTTTTTGTTCTGCTCCCATCTCTCTTATTCTCCCTCTCTCTGTCTATCGCTCACTCGCTTTCATCATGTTCCCTGTGATGCTGATGTTCACTGTCAAGGGACAAAACGATTTTTTATGCCAGCAAAATGACGCAGTTTTATTGCGCCTCGGCCAAATAGTCTTTACGTTTTTTTCCACACGCCGAGATTTTCATTTTTAAATCATTAAAAATGGCTCATAAATTTATTGCTAAAGTAGCCAAAGCAGACATCACAAAAATATGCCTTTGTCGGAGCTTATGTTTCCACAGAGTCCACAGAGTCCACAGAGTCCAATAATATTCGGCCTCTGCTCTTGGCCTTATAGTTATATTCTAATTTCAAACGAAGACATATTTCTGCACTTGTTTTTACAACTTAATTATTGGGTAACATTTCACAAAGAGAGAGCAACAGACGCGGATGCTGTGGGTAAGCTTTAAAAGCTGTGATATTAAAGAAAAGATATAAAGATAGCTTTGGCTTCAATAAGCGCAGATGATATTAACTATTGCTATTAGTCGGGGCATCGAAAATTCGCTTGAATATTTGAATTTTATATTTGTAATAATGAATAACTATTATTCATTGTCTGTTATTATTCTTATGAAAATAAATTTTAATCTTATTTATGATGATTAAATTAACTTTTATTTATGGAATACTATTTTTTTTTTTTTATTATATATGAAAATAAAATTTAATATTATTTATAATAATTTTATTTATTGACTATTATTATTTGTGTCCAAATTATCCATTGAAGATCTTAATGTATAGGAGACTCACAGTCTCTTGAAATTCATTTCGGCCAATCTTTCAATTAACTGTCAAATTTTAAATTAAAGTCTAGTTTGTTAAATATTATCTTGCAAATTTAATTTAAATTTAAATAAAAGTCTGCTTACCTTTAAAAAGATTTAATCTATTTTAATATACGTTATTATTATTATTATATATATTATTATATATAATATTAATATAAAAGTTCTTATTTTTTATAAAGTGAATAAAAGTCAGAATAATTTTTTGTAAAAACAGAAAATTAATTAAATTATTATAGCAATACTTTCACACATAAAAAAAAAAAAAATATTTTGGTATTTTTTGGTATTGACAGTTAATTATTCAATTTATAAAGTTTATATAAATGACAAATAAATGAATTTATATAAGTAATAACTAAAATATTTAATATCAATCAAACATTTGAAAGGAACTACAAATCAAACAGAATATTTTTCAACAAAAAATAAACAAATAAATAATAATAATAAATAAATAAAAAAATCTGCTCAACTAATTGAGTTTCTGCCTGAGCTGGACTTATCCAAGTAATCACTGAATATGTAGCTTATGCATAAATTAGCAACACATTATTACAATGACAACGACTGGCTGGGGTGGGTGGGATGGAGGTGGAGGTGGAGGAACATGTGTATTAAATATTATGTAATTAATTGGCATTAAAAGCCAAACAATGCCAAAAACAAAACACGAGTGAGCAGGCACAAAAACTCACATAAAATCCATGCCAGCCGGCCACAATATTGAATATGCCACGAGAGGCGCTCACCTCAGAATTATCGAGGACCGCCGCCCCCCATTAAGTGCTTTCATGTTCGGCTTATGTTTTATTAATGACTTGGCGTCAAATTTATGTATGCGTATATTTCCGAGTAGGAGTGTGTGTGTGTGTGTGTGTGTGTGTGACTCTGCATAATTAA
Source organism: Drosophila navojoa (assembly GCF_001654015.2). The sequence goes on from NW_022045884.1 coordinate 577,603, forward strand.
TAATAAAAGAAGGCTTTGCTACGATTGCTTGAATTACGCACTTGCAGCCGCAATAAAAATACTAAAAACTTGATGGGCAAATTTTGCATAATAGAAAATCTATGATGGGATTATATATACTTATGCACATGCACATTATTCCCCACATTCGTAAGCCTAATTAAATGTAAAAAATGTTTATTTACAATATTATTTGTATTATTTTTTTTCTGCCATACATTTATATTACATGAGCAAATATTCGATTGAGCGTAATGAAAGCAGAATTTACTGATATTGCAAATAATATCAATGAGCGCATACTAATTGTAATCCATGTTCTATGGGCCTCGATTGCCAGTCGAGCTTGACTTCTGTCCGAACTGTTCACACAATCAATTTGCCTGACCCATTGTGCGGCCTGGTCACACTTGAGAAATTACATGATGAAGTTTGTGAATGGGAATTGTGTGCTTGGGTTGCCTTCAAATTAATTTGAAAATTACTTAAATTGTTGATTAATTTATTTGAATATATATGTATGTATGTATATGTATATGCATAGGCAAAGTTTCGGTTTTGGTGAAATTGTCACGTACTCGTCGTCTTTGACAACTGTCGGTGTCTTCAATCACATGTCAGCGTCAGGTCAGTGCATGTCATGAAGTGCCTGGTAATTGCCAAACTAAACCACAAAAACTCACACACACGTACACACACACACTGGCACTGTAGGGCGATGGCTCTGTTAAATGCGTCATCAAATCGCCTTTGCATGACTTTGAGCCACTTAATGCTATTTGCATCCAATTGCGGCTGGCGACAAGCAAAGGACATTGACGTCCCTTCCGTTACGGCCCGCTGCATATGTCGGTCAGGCCGGGTCCGGGTCCGTGTCCGGGTCCGGGCGTCGCGGCACTGCCCCCCATAAGGCTGATGCCTTGTCGGGGCTGCACGTCATTATTATAATTTCTGTATTTGCACAAATGTCGCCGGCATTGCCAGCCCGTAAATTGCAATTGCCAACGATTATTGAATTTAGTTAAACAACGTTTGTCGTGGTCGACAGTTGCCCCACACAGCTGGCACGCCGTCCTCCGCCCTCCCTCTCGCCTGCCCACGCCCCGCCTTCACAGTGACCGACCACAGCTGTCCGCAGTGCACCTAATCGCCAGCTGCTGTCGCCAGGACATTTGCAGCCTTCGCCCTGACCCACCAGCCCCCACCCCCACAGAACGTCGAGCAGTACGTCGCCGGCTCAATGCAGCAGCATATCCGGTGCGCTTGCGTATCAAAGTCTGTCTGCTTGTCTGATTGACTTCCGTTGTCTACGTTTGTCAGTTTGGCCATTTTGGTTTTGACTCGACCCGGCTACACAGACAGACAGACGAACAGACAGACAGACAGACAGACGGACAGAATGGACAGAGTGGCAGCAGGCGAGCAGGCTGAGCTATAGCCAACATGGAAAGCAAGAGTGAAACGGAGCGCATGCACTCGACGCAGGAGAGCGAAAGAGATGGATCGATTGAGGCATCTGCTTCAGCTGGCTGCTTTCTGCACTTATTTACACTTTAAGTGAATTGTTTGCTTGCGTTTTAACGCAAATGCAATTATGCGCAGCCAACATTGCAGTCGACGTAGCCGCAGCTGCAGCTGCTATTGTTGTTGCTGGTAATGCAAATGTCCATGCTGCTGCTAATGCTGCTGTTGCTGCTGCTGCTGCTGCTATTGTTGTTGTGGAAAGGCAAAATGTAAATCGTGTTCTTACTAATGTTTGAACATTAGTTGTTCGTTGTTGTTGCTGTTGTTGCTTTAACAACTTTCCATTGCTCTTTGTCGAATGGCAATCATGAAAATAACGATAATTGCAATAGAAGTCTTTCTGTCAAGCGGCCAACGGCACAGCACATGTGGCCCAGAAGGAATAAGTCTAATCTTGACTAGCGATATGTATATCAATATGTAATATATATGAATATTTTATATATTTATGTATACGTACATTTTATATACATATTTAGTACATTTTGTCAATTTCATATATACATTTTTTATATAAATTTATTTATTTATTTAATATTTAATATAGTAACTCAATTATTTTTTATTTATTTATTTATATACATTTATTTATATTTTTTAGATTTGTTTTATATACAATTTTTATTATTTATTTATTTAATTTTTTTACAATATATATTTACATTATATATTTTTATATAAATATACTAAACTTTTTTTCAATATTATTATATATATTTTTTATGTATATTTATTTGTTCTTTATTTTTCTTTATAATATATTAAAATATTTTATAATATATTAAAATATTTTATAAGTATTTAGTATTTTTCAGTAGAATTTATTACATACATTCATTATACATATTTTCAATATGCAAATGCAATTGCCAGCTGCAATTAGGCAGAACGCGAGATCTCTGACTGGCCTGCAATTAGGCTGAGCCCTCAGCTCTGGCAAATATAATGACAGAGAGCAGAGCACACGTATGAATTGTAAATTGAATTCAGCCAGACTCAAGTTTGCCCCCTAAGTGCGCCAATATACAATGGGCGCAGCTGGCCGCATTCACTTCGTCTCTAATTGCTGACAATTGATGGAGAAAAATATCAGTTGGTCGCACTTGAAGGCGGAGTCCAGGGCATATAAAGGGTATATTTATTGTCCACTATGGCTAACTACATATATAAGTGTCTATCTGCATTTCATTACTAAAGCGTGAGCAATTCGTCCCTTGCCTTGACAAGAGATAACCGATTAGTCTGAAGTTTTACAAAACAACTTGAGCCTCAACAAAAAGGAAGGAAAAAAGAACCCTCATTGACAGCCCCAGCTACCAGCCGAGTCGCAGCCATAAACTCATGGCTTATCAATCAACACAAATTACGGTCATAAAGGCAGCCAAAGTGAATGGGACAAGAGGGCCCAATATTGGCTGCAGCTGCTGCTCGACACAACATGAATATTTACGAATAAAAAATGAATACCCTTTGCCGATTCGTCCCGCTCGTGTCCGTCCTTTGCCAATTCGAGCTAATACCAAAGTTCAGCACGGCTGTCGCTTTGTTAAGCAATCACATCGATGACCCAAAGGTTGACTTCTTTGCATCCATTTTGAGGGATCATAGTGTGCGTGAGTGTGTGTGTGTGTGTGAGCGACCTTCCTCCATGAAGCGAATGCCAAGCAGGCATGAAACTCAACTTAAGCAAGTTACATGCAGAATTACCTTTAATTGGCCAAAGATGAAGCGCATGCAACTCAATCCATTCCATTGAGCCTCATTGAAATATTGTTAAAACAGTCCAAACAAAGTTAAGCAACTCCGACAACATTTCAGCCCCTCCCCCTCCTCAGGCAACATCGAAGCTCCGATATATTTCCATTTCAGACACGTGGCCAAAGGGGAGGCTGCGTTTGGGCCGCTTACGGAATTATTGTTGGCCATATTGAGCTGCGTCGTGCTAAATGCAAATTGAAAACTTTTGCAATAAAATTACATTAAAGAACAATTTGTCTAAGCGCTGGATCTTCGTCGAGCAATAAGCAGGGAGAGTATGGAGAGGGAGGCGAGTAGGAGGCTTAAGTGCTGGCACGCCCTGTCGACATGTGGCTCCTGCCGATTCGAACTGAATCAATCAACTGCGGAAATTATGTTAACAGCAGGAAAAGTTTTTTTTTTTATTCCTTTTGCCTTTTTTACAGGACAAATGTGGGCATGCGAGTCGCTCTGAATTCAATTGTAATCGCAATTGTGTGAGTGTGTGTGTGTGTGTGTGGGTGTGCGTAATATATCATCGAGTGACCGCAAATGGAACTGAAGACAGCAAATGTGCTGCCTCAAAGTCAATTGGATATGGTGGCACGTTTTGTCGGCAGCGGGAATACGTCAATGTCAGCGCCAGGCCAGACCCAGCCAGACCCAGCCGGGCCAGCCAGAGCAGGGCAGGCCAAGAGCTCGGCGCAGGCTAATTATTTTACATTAAATTAAATAATGATACACTTTCGAGAGCAGCGCGTCACGAAAGAGTGGCACAAGGTGCCAGCAGCGGTGCAGAGGCGAGGCGGAGGTGGTGCCGTCATCATCAGCATAACGCTGCTACGCTGGTTGTCAGTCGAGTTCGTGCAACGACAAAGAAATCATTGGGGCACGTGACGCAATTTGCATAAATTTGAAGCAGCCACAACGAGCCCCGAAACGGAAGCGAGCGCGTAATTTCAATTGCGGTTAAACAGCAACCAAGTAGAAAAGCAGCAAAGTGCCAGACACACACACACACACACACACACACACACACACATAGAGAAGAAGAGGAAGCGGCAGAAATAAACTAGTCCGTGTCTGGGAGAGCTGCTCTTGAGAGGCGAACGTAATGCGGACATTATTGAATACGAAGACCCGTTATCGACATAAATGTCTCAGAACGTGTCTCCTAATGGCTCTTGAATTTATTGAAAAATTATGAAAAGGACGCGTCGTCAATGGCCACAGGTCAGGTGGCTGGAAAAGCAGGGCGGAAAAGCTGAGTGGAAGCGCTGGCAGCGCTGCCCAGACGAAGCGTGGGCCTGCAAGTTATTTCTGTGCGGATACATCCTAAATAAACAATTTGTACGTTACGCCAAATGGCCGAAATATATTTTCCTATTTGCCGTTAGATTTCTAATGAATTTCGGTGGCCAGCAGACACGCCCCCTCCCGTCCCGTCCCGTCCCGGTCGCCCACTGACTGCTGTCAGTGTTCTGGCAGAGATAACGAAAGCCACTTGAAGTGTTTACTTGCGACAAATTGATGTGTTTGCATTAGACGAAAATAATAAATTAAGTTTTCTGTGCCGCAGTGTCCGACTGCTCTCTGCTATATGTCACAAAGAATATATATACACACACACACATATATATATAAATATTGATGGTATGTAGCGAGGCAAGGATTAGGAATGATTTCTCAGACATGTATATCCATCATAATGTGTGCTATTAATCGAAAACAAAAGCAGAAACTAAACAGACAGACGAAATATCTGCAATATTAGATAAACTCTCTAATTAATTATCCATCTCTCCTCTTTTTCTTCCTATTCTTCCCAGGTAAGCGGAACACACGCAAGCGGCAACGCAATCAAAAACAATGCTGAGCCCATTAGCTCTGGCCCAAGGTGAGACCACACTTATGGTATATATATATATATATATATATATCAGACGCTGAGCTATGAACCCTGCGCCCTAGTCACATTTCCTCCGGCCCGGCTAAACGTTACGCCAGAGCTCTGCAGCTCAACCGGCCAAAGTAGCGTATAATGCACGGCTATTCTCAGGCAGAAGCTCAAGCAAGGGCCGCAGTGAATTGTGCCAATATTTTCTAAAAATAAGGGAACAGACGCTGCTTGCTTGCCTGCAGCTCGATGTGGCACGCTTCTGCCCAATATGCGGCAGCTAAACGTTTCCGTGCACGCGAAAAAATCGCAGGACTACGGCTCCGGCTGGGTCTGCTTTGCATAGCTGAGCTGAGCTGGTGGCAATGCAGTTGGAGAGCATGGCAGGCCATTTCTTTGCACTTTTCGTGTGCTTTCATATTTTCCTAACGTTAATGTGGCCACAAATTGAAAAAGAACAGCAAAAGAATGAAACAAGCGCAAAATCTGAAGGGATAAAGTGGAAAACGGGTGGGAAAGAGTTTCGGTGCGGGGCGCGTGTGAAGGGGCGAGGGGCAGGCGAGCAACACAGCGCACCTGAACTCAATAAAAGCTTCATTTTGGGTTGTTCAAGCAGCAGAAAACCAGCACCAGCAACAGCAGCAGCAGGAGCAGCAGCAGGAGAAGTGCAAAGAAAACAAAAACCAAAAAATAAATTATTTAAGAAAAATATGTTTTACATAAACTTTCGAAAGCAACGAAAAAAATGAGGAAAAAAAGGATGAAAAAAAGGAGCCGCAGCAACACAAGCCAAGTAAAAAATCAACAAAGAACGCTTGGAACAAATGGCATGTAGTTGGAGCGTTGAAAATTGCAAAAGTAAATAACTAGGTAGTGCTCAGAAGAAGGTCCCGGAACAGAGGTTTTCACTTGGCAGTCGACAGTCGGCACTCGGCCTGGCCTGGCCTGGCTTGGTTTGGTTTGGTTTGGCTTGGATGGCGGCAGAGAATGAAATCCGCGTTAAGGCAGCGCCAGCAGGCGAAACAGTTGCACAAAAAGTTGTAAAAGTATTATGAAATTTCAAATAATAACTGCATCTACATCTACATAGAATCTAAGAAGCCGCAGCATCAGATGCAGCTCCAGTCCGAGAGGCCAAGGCGATGCGATGGCTGGCAAGTAAATAAGTTGAAATAAAGTTGAAAGTAAGGTTCTTAGTTTGCTTTAGCCGCTGGCTGCTGACGCTGCCTTAAAGGCTTAATAAAATAAGTATCCATAAAAAGATATGAGCTCCATAAAAATGTGCCAACAACAACAACAACTAGAAAGGTCTTAAAATGGAGAAAAAGAAAAAATTAAGCAAATATCAGGGATTAAGCTCAGCCAAACATCGTGGCCCGCGGGCGTGCAACAGTGTTTAAATCCATTTGAATGCAACAGCTGAGCCAGCCCGCATTAGCCCGGCCAGAAGCTGGCCAAAAGTCCTTGAGCTACGCGAAGCAGCTCCGGGAAATTATCGGATGACAGCTCAGCAAATCGCCATAAAAGCTGCAAATTACACTCCGTTTACTCAGCGTATGGCAGCGGCTGTCGCCGGAGCGCCATCAATTGACGGCGCTGCCAGCGAAATTGCAGTGATCCATAAATGTTGCAAGTGTCAGAAGTGCCAAGCCGACAACACAAAATGCTGAGCGGTCGACCTAGTCGACCCAAGCTTAACAACAACAACAACAACAACTTGAACAACAATTACAACTACAACTTGGAACTGGCCAATGGACGTTGTGCCGCTGTCAGTGGGCGCTGGGCAAAAATAAATGTCACACTAGCTGAGTAAATACTATTGAAATGAGCAACACAGTGGAGTCCATGGCCACTGATGGCTGCACAAACAATTCAAGTGCCGCAGGCAACTGCAACTGCAACTGCAAATAGTTCGAAATCAAAGCAGGCGCAGCACAAAATGCCCTGCTGATATATATAAATGACTTTAGGGAGTTTTAGTGTGGAATCAAAAGTACCTCGTTTAATGCAAAATAAATATATATATATATATATATATATATCTAATACAAAATATTATTTATTTCGTAAAAAAAAATAATAATAATAATAATTATAGTAAAAATAAATGAAAATAATTTTGGAGTTTATTGAAAATTAATTAACATTTATTCGTCGATTTGTTAAGTATTTTATGTTAAGTATATGCGAAAGTTTTAATGAATAATTTAAAAATAAATAATAAAAAACCTAAAATATTTTAAAATTATTTATCTATTTATTTTTTATTAACTTAATTATAATATATATATAAAAAAATAAGAATAATAATAATAATAATATATATAGTAAAAAATAAATAAAACTAATGTTTGAGTTAATTGAAAATTAATTAACATTTATTTGTCGATTTGTTAAGTATTTTATGTTAAGTATATGCGAAAGTTTTAATGAATAATTAAAAAATGAATAATAAAAAAAAAACCATATATATTCCTAAAATTATTTATCTATTTATTCATTGTATTTTTTATCATCATAATTATTTTTTTTATTATTTATTCATATTGCATATATTGCATATGCATATAACTAATTTTTTAGTTTTTTAGTTAATAAACTTTGAATTTATTACATTTCCAAAAATTAATTTTTATTACATTTTCCATCGAAACTCAAAGTCACTCTAAAATATATCAAATCTCATTTCGCTCGATCCAATTACATGTATTTATTCAAACGAAATGCGTGACGAAATCGTGATGCCCATGGTTGTCATTGTGTGCCAGCTGACAGGAGACAGCAGACAGCAGACAGCAGACAGCAGAGAGCCGAGCTGACATTCAGTGCTCATCTGTCCGCCTGCAACGCTTTGTCCACTCAGCTGCGCCCTCGCCGCGCTGTGTGTAATGGCTGTGTAGTCGTCTTTGCGCTCATTTTGTTTTTGCCGCTGCATAAATTTAATATTTTGACATATGTAAGCGCAGCGGCAGCAGCAGCGGCAATAACAACAATGAGGGCTGCAACGGCGAGAGGACTACAAAAATGAGCACAAATAAATTTACATGCATGCATTTTGGTTAAACTGTCAGACCACAAATCAGAAATACACTAACACCATGACATCTGTCCCCAAGTCCCGCAATTGCTGGCTTGCGTCTCGCTCGCACAATGTGTGTGGGTGTGCGTGTGTGTGTGGGTGCGTGTATCTTTACTTGTATGAATAACTACTGTCAAGCGTGGCAACATGGCCGTGAGCATGAGCTGCCAGCCCCCACTTGCCGACCACAGAGGCGGGCACACGCATACATCTATATGTATGTATGTGTGTGTGTGTATGTGTATATGTATAAGAGATTTATGAACGGCAACGGTTTTTAGTTGACGCTCGTCTCCCTCAGCTGAGCGCTGGTGCTTATCTGCATTTGTGCCTGGTCTGGTTGGGCCTTGCCTGGCCTGGCCTGGCCTGCACTCCACTTTATATTTAATGAATGCCATAATGACTGCAATGCAACGCATGAAATATTTATAGATGTGAATGGATAGGACTCAGTCAGCCCCACGCCCAGACCCACAGCTCCCACCTCACACCTCACACACCTCAGCCCAGCAGAGGGCTGCGCACTCATTTCAAAGGTTCTGCTTTGCGTACATCATTGAAATTTGTGAATGTATGTATGTATATGCATTGAAGACATAATGATCACTTGTAATTATGATGCATTGTCAGCGCTGCTGCTGGCTCAAATATTGATATTGTGTCCCCCGCAGCTGTTGTTGTTGTTGTTGTTATAAATGCAGCGGTTGTTGCTGCGGCCAGTTGCGGCAAGGCCAGCACATAAAAAATACTTAATTTCCTTTAATAAAGCCGCACAAATTTAATTAACCGGCATGGAAATGCATTTACACCTTAATTATTAATTGAATTTAAATACATAAATACACGGCACAAATTGCAGCAGAACCCGGACATAAAGCACAAACACACACAGACATTGAGCCACATATTAATACATACGCCCACGCTCATACACACACACACACTCTTAACTGTAAATATATTCCCTTATATAAAACATATATAATATATCCCTTTGTTATTTTGTCCTTTCCGCAGCGCCATTCTTTTTTTTTATGTATTTTTATTTAATCTTTAAATATTTATAATTTTAAATTATGGCCATGTTTGGTTTATTAAAGTCTGCTATTTGTTCCCTGTTAACTTGACTTATTGTTGCTTACTTGGCCTTTGTGGCTGCATGCGGCCAATCAATTGCCAGAGCACTACAGAAGCTTCAGCTTAAATATAGTTAACGCAACGTAAAGTTACTAGACAATAGTTTTAGTTTTATCTAACTTGATAGAGATTAATTCATGCTGTACTATGTACTACAGTATTTAATGCTACTAGGATGATCGAGAAAAATTACTTAAATATTAATTTCATAGAATGCCTTTGACAATTTTAATCGAACGTCCAACTTTAAACGGTTGCTTAGAGATGATTCCGGCTTCATTATCACTATCATGATGAGCATGTGATTGTGATGCGTCGAACTTCGTCTTTTCTCAGGGCTTGCCATGCTTATGCAGAATGTAGACCATCAGGAGAATATATCATGACTCGCCTTTGGTCTATACAAAAATGATTTTAAATATTTTTATATGAAAACATATTTATGAATTAATTCAGATTCTTAATGATATGTACCAAGACTCATCTGGAATTTGAAGTGCCATTTAAATAGATGATTGTAAGAATGCCATTATTATATATAAGTTTTACAAGAATATGCATATAAACTGCATTGTGTCTCTAGTCTATGTTCGGCTCAGAGTAGACTCTCAAAATCAATTCAGTTTGTTGTCTGCATAATTACTCATGCAGATTTTGTGGCTGGCCTCAAGTTAGTTCAGATATTCAGCACACAGACACACACACACACAAACACAGCTGGACAGACACACACACATTCAATGTGTCAATTGTGTTGTAATCAGCAAATGTCGCGGTAAGAAGCAACGACCGCGAGGCATGCAACATCAATATAATCGATCGGCAATTCAGTCAATCGCACCGCAATTCCGTTACCCAAGTAGGCGTGGCACTGTGCAAATGTCATTATGTAACTGCGTATAATTAACCGAAAATCGTTTAAGTGCCCAACTCCAGGCAGCTCTGCTGCTCTCCCGTTCTGCTGCTCTGCATCTCCCTCATTAGCGATTCGCCCAGTCGCTGACCGCAGCATACAAATTAAAAACGCAGCAGTGTGCCCGGAGGCGTGGCACTGCTGCACTGCACTGAACCCTGCTCTGCTCTGCTCTGCTCCGCTGTGTTTATGTGTGTGTGTGTGTGTGCAGAAGAAGAACGACGACAGTTGCATTGCGCTGCGTGTTTACTTTGACATTAAATTAAGTTGTTTGGTCGAGCTGCGTTTTTAATTTGCAACACAACTCAGGGCCGAGTCACTGTGCCAGAGGCCGGACGATGTCGCTGGTACAGTGCTGCGGTGGTGCGGTGGTGCGCTGTACGCATATATAACAAATAAATCATTTATGGCCACAGCGAAAATATTTATTGAGTTGCCAGCTCGAACGCACAACGAGAAAAAGAGACAACGAACAGAGCGAGAGAAAGCGACAGAGATAGAGAGAGAGAGAGAGAGAGGCGCATGTTGAGCAGAAATAAATTAATTAAAAGTTTGAGTGCGTGGCTGTATCAAACTTTTTGCTTGGCCAACGCGGCGTATGCGCGATGTTTGTCGATGTTAGCTGCGACGCCAGGCCGTCGCCGTTAACAAAGACGCACACACACACACACAGGCACAGGCACACATGCACAATTGTCAGGGCCAAAACAGAACAGAACAGAACAGAACAGCGCTCAGCCTGTTTGGCTGCCTTCCCGCCTGACTGCGCCGGCACAAATGTCAAATTGAGGACACAAGTTGGGCAGGCGGCTCATTGCTGGCATTGCTGCCATCGCTGGCAGCAGGGAGCTGGGCAGCAGCAGGAGGCACTGCAATCAGCAGCCAAGTGCAAAGCTTTTCACATAATGCGCGCTATTGGTTCCACATATGCAGCTGGCATTTTTAATTTGTCTTAACATTTTAATTGCAACAGCGAGCGCGACATTTTCATTTCGTATTGACGCCCCAGTGCATGGCTGCCTAAAGTGTGCCGCTCCGAAATTCGCTGGCACACTTGTGCACAGACAGCGGACATGCCGGAGGAGATGGGCTGTGGCAGTGGAGGCGAAAATTAATCAACACGCTGCCAACAACTTTGTGCCAGCTGTTGTTGTTGTTGCTGTTGTCTGCTCTGCATTTCACATTTTTAGTTTTTTTGCTCGTAATTTCTATGCAAAAGCCAAACAACAACAACAACAGCAGCAACCAAATTAACACTGCCAACAACACTCTCGCAGCATACGTTCATTGCGGCCAGCACAACTTTAGCCCGACCGCCTCCTGCCAGCCTGCTCAACTGTCTGCTGTAAAGCTTGTTATTTCGTGCTTATTTTAACATGGAACTTTTGACGTTCTCTCTCTCTTCATGCCAGATGCTTATCAATAATTTATTTATAAGCTTCACCTCAAAACACATGTTGTCAGTAGGATGCCATGTCACGTCCCCTCAACCCGTCTCCCACACCTCATGCAGATGTCGACGCTCTGCTGCCGTCGCTGCCGTCGTTGCTGTTTTCTGCTTTATGAGCTGCTCTCACCGTAATAGTTGCGTTGGCAGTTTAGCTAACAAGCCGCAGTTGCCGCCTGACACCTGTATTCCTGCCTGCCATCCCCTCACACACACACACACACACACATGTGCGAAGAGTATGCTGAACGTGGCACTACTCCTGCTACTCCTGCTGCTGGTCCAGCTGGCAGCTAGTTTAAGCTGCTCTCCTGCTTGCTGTGAACTCACTCGAATCGCTTGCATAATTTATGATTGCAAAATGTGTTCATTTAGTTTTGCAAATTGTTGACATGAACAATCATTAGGGCCCAGCACAGATTTCAACACCATTTCATCCATGTACGAATTCATATGCGGCAAATAAGTGCCAGACACGCCGACAAGCTGTGTGCAGCCAACGAAATGAATTGAGCTAATGAATCAACTCAGGAAACCATGAATTGAAAATGAATCGAAATATGTAGTATATGAGTGGAGTTAGGCAATATTTCGAATTACTTAAGCCTGAATGGAAAAAGAGAAAAGCAAATAGAATTATATTGATAATAATAATAATACTGAAATTAAATAAAATACTAAAAAATACTACAAAATACTGAAAATACTACAAAATACTGAAAATAAAAAATGATTTATTTGTTTATACATAAATAATAAAAGTATAAATATTATACGAATGTAGTATCTAATCAAATTCGTTGAAAAAAAGGTCATTACTAATAACTTATCCATTAAATTGTTTACTAATTATACTAAAATGTACTGAAAATACTAAAAATACTGAAAATACTAAAAAATCAAAAAATATAAATATTATTTAAATATTATAAATATTACTTGAATATATTTAGTCTAGTTAAATTCTTTATAATATGTATATATAAATATTATACGATGATAGTTAATCTGATTATATTCCATCAAAATAAATACAATATTAATCAAATTCTGAAAATACTAAAAAACACTAAAAAGTACTAAAAAGATTAAAAATACTAAAATACTGCAAACACTAAAAATTAATATTATAAAAACAGTATAAATATTTGTCGAATATATTTAATCTAATTAAATTCTTTACAATTAAATACATTTTTAATAACGAATATATTCATTTTTATATTTATGATACAATAAATACTTTAATTACTTAAAATACTGAGAATGCTAAGAAACAATGATTTATTAAAAATAATTGTTTAATTATATTACGAAAATATTTAATATAATTAAATTCTTTAAATATAAAGACATATTCTTAAAGGATTATTTATAATAAAAATAATTCGAATTGCAGTTACACAAAGATTGCCCATTTTCAATGGCTGCAGAATATAAAAATATTAAAAATATGTGTTTGTCTGTATACATTATAAAAGTCAATTATATTTTATACATTTCGTTTTTAATTTAAAGCAAAATGAAATATAAATAGAGAGATGCTTGAAGCTCTTTCAATGTTTATTTGCCAAACAACTTAGGAAGCTAACACATACTCGCTTATATAAGTATGTTCGTCAGCCAGATATGAAGACGATGAAAAATTAGCAAGTGTCAAAGATAAATAACTGACGCTTCCCTCAATCTAGGCACGCAACTTTCCGTAGCCCCGTATTCAGTTTTTCAGGCCAAAGTATTTATTTGCCTGTAGAAATAGTGTCAAACTGAGTGGCTCTTCACATACTCTGCGCCCAGAGCTACGGCGCGACGTGGCCCGAGCCAAACTTGACTAACTATGCAAATAAGTGCGACATGTGTGCCACGCCCATTTACAGCGAGCCCAACCAGATGCCCGGCCAGCCGCCCTGCCAGCCCCAGCCCGTGCCGACTGCGCCAGGACGGCACTTGGCGCGCTGGGTAAGTGCAGTTGGCAGAAATTAAGTAAGTTTGTAGCTGCAATTTTTGGCTAGAACTATGTCAAGTTTGGTTTTAGTTGCCAGCAAAGTTTTGCTTAAGAAAATGCCAGCAAGTATGTACATAAGTACATCAAATAGGGCACGGCAGAGGGCAGCTGCTACGCTTACTGTTGCGGCAGGAGTGCGGGCGGACTGACACTAAACAGAGTCGGCAAAACCTAATGAATTTCATGCATGACATGCAATTCTCGCGACGAGTCGCTTAATTAAAACCATTAGACGTGGCCCAAACTTGGCTGGCCGAATAAAATTGAATGGCCCCAGTCCCCAGAGAGTCGCAAGCTGTTTGTCCGCTCTCAAGCCCATTAAACAATGGGAGCCCCAGCATCCACAGCATCCAATTTACATAGTTTCTTTAATGTTTGCTGCATAATTTTCACATTTTTCAATGTCAAACTGTGGCGCTGCATTCTCTGTGCAACTGCCGGCAGCCGAGAAGAAGCAGAAATCTTTGCATGTTTCGGTCATATTCTAAAAATAATAGCAGCAGCTATACATGCATATATATATATAAATATATATGTATATGTATATGTATGCATATCCTTGCATATGGCATGGCTGAGCCTGGTCAAGCGACCCACTAAGCTGACCCGGTGCTCGGACTTTTATGACTCTATGCCAGAGACAGGCGCTGCCAGCGGGCTGGGAGTGTGAAATTATAACATTTGGTAAAATAATGTCGCCTGGCTGCAACTGAAAGCAAAAGCTTAACAAATTTGCTGCATAGATTAGAAAAAACTGACACAATTTATGTGCCGCAGGGGACCAGCATGCGAGAGAGAGAGAGAGAGAGGAGAGGAGGGGGAGAAAGTGGAACTGATTAAATCTGCTGGTACAAAGAAAATTCTGCAACTGGCAAAATAATGATGCTTGCCAAAATGAACTTGCTTTCATTGCGAGCGCAGGCTAACTTTTCTCTCTCTCTCTCCCTGTCTCTATCTCTGTCTTCTGTCTCACTCGGGCGATCTCTCTCAAGTTATTGGACAAGATTGCAAAATTAGATGCCAAAGCGGCAGCGGTAAATGGCAAACAGCAGCGCAGGATGCGAGCGACGCCAAAGGCCCAAAGCAGCTGAGCTATGGCCAAGTCAAAAAGTTTAATTCAAAAACTTGTACAAAAATGCACATTTAATGGAAATTTACTACCTGCAGTCGCGTCAAAGGCAGAAGCAGCAACAGCAGCAGCCGCAGAAACAAAAAAAATACACACAGAGAAATTACAGCAACAACCTAACAAGTGCCACAAAGTTGCAGTTGCAGCTGAGCAAAGTGGTGGCTGGGTAGGGTGGGGGAAGGCCAGCAGAGCTAACAGCAAGAGCCTGGATACACAGCAAAGTGTTAACGGTTTGTTTGCGCGCCAAATGGCAGAGGCAGAAGCAGAGGCAGAGGCCGAGGCAAGGATGCGCTATTTTTGGAGCGCCTCGCCTCTGTCGTTGTCCGTTCGCTGCGCTGCGCTGCGCTGCGTTGCGACAAGCAGCAACCGGAAACGGAAATTGCGTAGCGCCGTTGCATGGCTGGCAACCAGCTAGCCCCACTCTGTGACCATAACCATAACACGAGCCACCGCACCACAGCACAGCACACCACACCACACCAATCTACGACAGCCCACCCCTGCTGGGCAGTGCTCAGATGGCACCGCCTGTCCGCCATTAACGCATATCCAAAGGAGGGGAGGGGGGGGGGGGGGGGGGGGGGGGGGGGGCAGCGGCATGGCCAGGATGGCGCAAGTGTTTTATAACCTGTTTGAAAATGTCAAGGTTAAAGCGTTCGTAGGTAGCAGTTAATGTCCGTATAATGGCAAAATACGATGTTGTGCATTATTGAGGCTTGCATCCCACTAAGTAGAGATGGGTGCAGGAGTCGGGCGCATGGGCAAAGGGCTCATTTGAGAGCATCAGCAGGAAACTAGCTGCGACGAATCACAATGAATGAAAATGCCAAAAAACTTTTCATGTGCAACACGCTGGCCGCTATAAAAACCGCTGGCAATGTAATGAAAATGGAAAATGGAAAACTCCATTTGCTGACCAGCCACAAGGTCTGTCTGTCTGTGTGCGTGTGTGTGCTGCTGCTGCTGCGCTAGAGCCAAACAAATAAGAAATTAGTTGTTGAGAAATTGTTGCAGCTGCAACCATAAGAGGTAGAAGGAAAAGTAGCAACAGGAAAAAACTTTGCGCTAATGTCTTAATGCAAAAGTTTGTTAACGGCAGCGCACCGAGGGGAGTTCACCTGGCTCGAAACTTGTGTGGCAACTTTTGGCTGGCACGTTTGATTGAAATTTGCGGCATATTGCCTGCCCCGCCCACGCCCACACTCGACATAATACCATGCTTAAACAGCTATCAGCGTAAGCTGAACTAACTGAGCTGAAATGAGGCTTCAAATCTGATGCAGCTCGACTGTGTATATTAGTTTGCCAACGAAATAAAAGAAGAAGATGATGAAGAAGAAGAAGAAGAAGAGGGGCTCACTCACACACGTTCGCTGCAGTTTTGCAATTCGAAAATGGCAACGGCGGCAGCCAAACAAATTGTTGGCCATTACCGAGTGAAGGGTAATTTTTACTTTGCAGCTCCTGCCTGGCGCTTTATTTGCCAGCCAAATTTGTACGAATCGCAACAGCAGTTGTAAGAGCCAACAAAGCCATCAAAACCAGCAGTTGCTACAACTACAGCAGCAGCATCAGTGAATGGCTGCCTGTCGATTCCTAATAGGTGATTTGCCAAGAGGAAATTGAGACATCAATAAATGTGGCTTGCCTTGGCTCCATTCACTGTGTGTGCATTGCAAAAGTTCAAGGGGCAATACACATGAAGAGGCCAATACAAGCAGCCATAGAAGAAGACAAAGTGAGAAAGGGAAACACACACAGAGAGAGAGAGAGAAAGAGAGAGAGAGAGGCAGCAGTTGTCTAAGCTGAATATTGCGTATACGACCCATTGGCCGCTACTAATTGACTAGAGCTACTTCCAGTAGTTAAAGTTATGTAGTTAGCAGGGTCTTGTTCCCATCATCATTCGCTCTGGCAAAAAGTCAATTTGCATTCGCCTTCCAGCTTTCGTTTTGTGCAAACAAATTGAACGTTATTGCAGCGACAGTGCCCGTGTGTGTGTGTGTGTGTGTGCAGGTCAAATCAACGCGCCCTTTTAGAGAGCAAATGTTGATATGACGACTGCACATGGTCACGGCAATATAGACAACACGGTGCGGCACGGCACGGCACGGCACGTCGACTCCAGAGCTCACGCAGTGCGCGAAAGAAATATTTATGATGTCAACAATCAATGCACCGAATGCCAATACAAACAAAGCGCGCTGCGTGAATGAGGCAGGGTCTTCATATTGTTTGGTTTTTCCTTTTGCGGTATATAGACATATTGACACACACACACACACTTAGTTAAATGCCTGTTGTGTAGACTATGGCAAATAATTTTAATATAACAACGGGAGCACAGCAGAGCTGGTTGCCATTGTCGTTCGCCTTTGTTAACCCTGGACAGCCATCAACCAATGCCAATAGACAAAACCACTGAAAATTCCAGTCATCAAATAGAAATAAGGATGTTCAATTAAATATTGAGCTCGATGAGAGTGCAGAGTCAGGAGTGAATAATACCTGCAAGAGTAAAGTGAACGTACGGAGTGCGCTGTTGAAAGCAATTTTAAGAGCGACTAATTTATAAACTGAAGCACGCCAAAATTCGTATTGCAACTCTTCTCTTCTGTAACACTTGAGGCTGTTAACCACCCAGACTAAAGATCGTTCATCAATCACTATCGCCTCTTTGAATGGCTCTCAAATAACTATCGCCACCATCGATTGCTCTTGCTCTGCTTCCCATTGGGTAACTAGGAATGTTATATTTAATTATGATTTCCTCTTTTCGAATTGAATATATGGTTATTAAAATATTCAAATTAATAAAATTAGAGTGTGCCAACA
Organism: Drosophila navojoa; assembly: GCF_001654015.2. Next base: position 595,309 of record NW_022045884.1, read on the forward strand.
TTTTTTCATTATTTCATATTGCTAGGTTTATAAGAGTAGTACTTTATATTGAAATACCGCTTTGAAGATATAAAATTTCAGTCTTTCTGTATTCGCATGTCTATGCTCGTTTACTTTGCTTAATCTGAACTTGTTTTTACTGAATTAAAACATGTGTAATTTAAGTTTGAGGCAATCAAATGTTGCTGGAATATTTTTCTTTAGAAAGAAAACAAAAAGAAACAAGGCAAGATATATTAGTCTTCTATAATAATTATATAGGTTTTTTAATCCTTCCTTTTATTTCATTTTGATTGAAAATGCTTTCATTTAAGCGAGAGCTTCAAGACCACAGCTTGGCAACTGAATTTAATATAAATAAATAAAGTCGCAAGGTGATTATCCGCTTTCTGGAAATTTTTAATCTTTCTAAAAAACATTGCATCTTCTTTTTCTTGCTATCTCTGATGCCTCCATAATCTTAGCTCTTTTCTGGCTTGTTGTACTTTATTTTGTTTTTAAAGTTTCTTTTTTTTTTATTCTTTGCTGCAAGCAGTAAATAATATGCTAATTGCATTTTTACGGCGAGTTTTCACTTTGAAAACAAATGCAGAGGCAGAGATTGCAATAATGACAATGACAATGACAGCAATAATTAAAATAGCAACGGCTGTGAGCGAAAAAGTTTGCTACATTGGCTAAGCAGCTTGCGGCATAATGCAAATATAGTCATCATTTGCACATCACCCTGCACACACACACACACACACACAGACATACACACCTATACAGGCGCAAACTGCATATGTCATAATCAGCGTGCAATTTGCGCCTAAAAGTTGGCTGCAATTCGCAATGCAGAGGTGCGTGTGTGTGTGTGTGTGTGTGATGATATTTTTTCGTGCATGTGAGCTGCTGCTGCTGCTGCTGCTGTCATATGTTAAATGCTCATATATATATTTACAATTTAACATGCATGAATTTTGTCGCTCGGCGAGCAAGCCAAAAATTTGGTTAACAATTTTCTGGGCCAACACATGAGTGTTGCGTGTTTGAGTTTCCCGGCAGCGGAGCAGGCAAAGCAGCGAAAAGCTAACAATAGCACACAAGACAAATACACACACAAAACTCGTAGCACACACACACCAACACACACACACACACAGCATGCATAACGTAACGTAGATGGAATAGCTTATATATTATTTGCAGTTAAATTAAACCTAACAGCTGTGCATTTTACATATGTGGGACCAAGCTCTACACGTCCTTCTCTCTCTCCCGCCCTCGCTCTCTCTGGCTCTGCCTCCCTCTATCTCTCTGCACGCCCACGCCCACTCTTTTAACAGCTTGTGAAAACAAATTTAGGCAAATATGAATTTTTAATACAATTGCTGTATGTTATTTTTGTTGGCTGCTTCAGCTTCAACTTTTGCGCATTGGAAACTTTGCTGCAGTATTTCTGCTTAATTAAGTATGCTAAAAGTGGGCGTGGCGCAAACACACACACATATGCCTGCACTCAGATGCGTCACGATGCGAATAATCAAATTAAATTATTTATATTAAATTGGACATTTCCGACAGGCAAGCGCAAAATAAAAAAAAAAAAAAAAAAAAAAAAAAAAATTTTGGAAGAGAGAAATGAAGAGAAAAAATAGTTATGAAGCGACCTCAACAATGCGATATCCGATTTAGTTCTCGCTGCTGAGCCACTTGAACTAATAATTTACACAAATTGGCAATTTCGCTGGGCGAGCAAACGTCCGTCAAGAATCGGGCCGGACTGGCTCGTAAACTGCGAAATTCGGTCAAAACTTTGTTTCAGCCATCTCGCAAACTTGTTCTCACTTTATCGCATCTTTATCGCCTCAGCCGCGGCAGCAGCAGAGGCAGCTCGACAAACACGTCGAGAAATTCAAATGATAAGGAGCCAGAGTCGACGAAGCAGCTGTGGCTGCTGGGCATGGCGCGTTATGACAACATAAACGATATTTACTTTCTGGTTCGGTTTTGTTGTTGCTTTTCCTTTTGCTCTTGCTTTTGCTCTTGCTCTTCTTTGCATTTGGTCGGCTCTATTTTTTGCTTTCCTCAGCCGTTCTAGCCATTTCTTTATGCCCGTCTATGGTTTTTATGCGCGTTTGCCATTTTATTCCAAGTCGAACTTAACCGAACGCAAAACTTTTCGACTGTGTGCCATTTCCATTCCCATTTCCATTTTCAATTTTTATTTTATTTTCGCTTTTCGTTTCAGTTTGTTTCTTTTGCACTTTTTGCTATTTGAAGTACTTCAAAGATTTTAGCATATTTTATTTGAATACTTTATTTCGCTGAAATGCGTTTGCCTCTGTCTTATTCAGCGGCTCTCTATGTGTGTGAGTGTGTAAAGAGAGAGAGAGAGAGAGAGAGAGAGCAAGTGGGAGTAGAGCGAACTAGCCAAACGAACGACACGACTTTCAGCTTTGTTGACCTCGTCCCCTCCGCAATCAGTTCTAACTAGTTTCTATGTCTTTGGCGCAAAGTTTTTCTTTAGACATTGTGAAATGAAATTTTTGAAAATTTTTCCGCGGGGAAATGAAAAAGTTTGTCCTGGCGGACACAATGCGGCTGGCCGCGCTACACCCGTCCGTCCCACCCAGCGCCGCTGGGCCACTGCATTCGATTCTCTAGCTGGAGACCGAGCTCGAGCTCGAGCAGTGTCATAGTTAATATAACGCATACGCCGCGTTGCCCTTTTGACTTTCGCCGCCAGAGCAAACGGACTGAGTTCATGTCCTGCTTCTGCCATTTGCGTGCCAATGTGCCGAGCGCAGCTGTCGGCGAAACCCAAGCACCAAGCACCAAGCATCGAGCATCGAGCATCGAGCATGGAGCATGGAGCGTGGAGCTTGGAGCGTAAAGAGCGCAAAGCATGGGATAAGCAATAAAGGATAATGTCATTCAATGTTTTGTGTGTCGTGCACACAGAGCACCGACAACGAGGACGCTAACAACAACAACAACAACAACAACAACAACAACAACAGCAACAATAGCAACAACAGCAACAGCAATAGCAACAAAGGCGGAAGCGCTTGCCATCATCAACGTCTTCCTCATCGCTGTCGCTGTCGTCGTTGTTGTCCTTGTCGCTGTCGTTGTCGTTGTCGTTGTCATTGGCAATAGTTTCGCACAGACTTTGTTGCTGTTGCTGTTGCTGCTTTTCGAGCTCTCGGTCTGCTCTTCGTATTGCTGTGCGGCAGACAATAGTCAAAAATGTCTTCATGCTCAACGCGATGCGCATAACGGAAATTCGCATTTGAAAAATACTTTCTTCATTTAACAACAATGTCGTAGAGTGTAGGATCAAGAGGGGGGCGAGGGGCGTGTGGGTGAGAGGCGAATTGGGCCAAGCAAATGCCTGGGTGGCAAAGTGTTGGCATTACTGTAAATCGCTTTCGTTTTACGTTTCATAATGATGAAGACAGCCGAGACGCTGCCGCTGTCAAGTACAATGGGTGAAACCAGACGAAATACACATACAAAATAACTGAGTAGCTGTGAATGTGAACTCATTCTGTTTTATACAATCCAATATTTAGATAGACTCTTCATGCGCACAATGAATATAATATATTTGCCAAAATTTCTTCAGCTCTCAGCGAAAAATAAAATAAAATGCATAAAATTTCGCGCTCTGCCGTTCTCAATTTAGAATCAATATGGAATGAGTTTTGCTAGATTCATTCCATTATGCCGAGCTCGTTGATTTTGAGTCGCGTCTTGTTACATTGAAAAACTTTTCACATAAACGTAAATATGAAATCGAATTGATTTCGCTCTGATAGAGAGAGCCAAGAGACAGAAAGAGTGAGAGAGGGAGTGAGAGTGAGAGAGAGGGAGGGAGAGCGGCAAGTACATGAAATCCACCTAAATCCATGCCAGGACTCAACGAGTTTTTCCAATTACATTTAGTGTTGTTTTCGATTTCAATAAACACTCCGTGCTCAGTGAGTGTTAAAAAACAATTCCGATGCGCTCGTCCAGCAATTGCAGCTGCTGGCCCCGCCCATAACGCGCTGGCATGCAGAACATCCTCTTAACGCCAATTAAAGGCAACGTAAATGCGGTGAAAAAACTGAGCCACTCGATAGACGGTTGTCACAGCTAATGGCAGCGCCCGGGACGTCAGCTCATTTCGATCAGCGGGACATGCGCTGACATTTCGCCAGCAGCTACCACAGCTACCCCATGGCTGGAGGGGAAGCCCCGGGTGTGCCATATTTAAATCTAATTTTGTCACCATGCAAATAACGGCACGTTTACGCGCAAAGACACATGACGCCCTGCTGCAGCGCTCACTCTCCCTCTCTCCCACTCTCTCTCTCTTTTTTGCTCTGGATATGTGTGTGAGGTGCTTTGACTCGTTGTAATCGTGATTTCCTGCGCTACAGACGGCGTCAGCATCATGTGAAGGGGGATGGTTAGCTGCTTTGGTTAGCTGGTCGACATTGTTGGCGCTGCTGCCTTTGTTGACGGCGTTAAAAATGTCACAGCGCATTGCATAGTTATTGGCCCGTGTGTTAATGCATCGCGTACACCACAGCCCGCAGTCCGCAGTCCGCAGTCCACATGGTCGGGTGCCGCACCTACAAGGCAGCCGCGTCCTTGCAGCTCCCGGCCGCCAGCCATTCATACCGCGGGCTAAATGTTATACGCCGTGTGCATTTGTGGCTGCTGAAATCCTTTTGATTTTATTGTTGCTGTTACTGTTATTGTTCTTGTTGGTGTTGCTGTTGTTGTTGTTGTTGTTGTTATTGCATTGTGTTGCGCACACCATTCGACGTTTGCATATGCCCTTCACACACACACATACACACAATAGGTATATCTCGTCTATTTGTGCCACCTTTTGTGCCGTGTGTTGAAATTAGCTTTCAGCTGGTTGGCGAGAAAAGACCGCAACTGCTCGCAATTGCACAAAAGCTTATTATATATGTATATATTTGTATATATGTACATATATATATATTTGCCTCGTTTCTTCTTTTGCCATCCCCTTTCTATGCGTATGCGTGTGTGTGTGTGTGAAAGAGAAAGTATTACATTTTACAGCACATAATGCGCTTTGAGGTCGCGAGCTTAGTGTGCATCAAACCTTTGGCAGCAGCTCGCAATGCCTCTCCATTTCAGTTCCCCAGCAGCTGAAATGCTTTTAATGTTATGGGTATTTACAGCACGCGCGTGAATGCTGTTACAAAGCTTAGTGCATTTCCAATTGTTTATAACTTAATACAAACTGGCCTGCATGGGGAAATATGGAATTGAGATGTGGTTTTATTAGATATCTAAGCAATATACGTACCTGCAGTTGGCTAACTTCTGCGAACGGGAGTTGCAAACCAACAGGATAATCAAAAACTTCTTTGTTTGAAAGTCTTTTAATCAAATCATTCCAATCTTATAAATTTGTCACATAACTGAGCCATAGGAGAACATGAACAACTCAAGTAAATTTCAGGTATTAATTAATCTAATACTCATCTCTCTCAACTCTCTCTGACAAAGCTTTTTATACCGGTTAAATTGGATTCCTAAGTAAACAATTTGTTTATTAAATCTTCTTTTTTTTATAATTTTTTTTTTTTTTTTAATTTTTTAGTCAAATAAGTTACATAGAAAAACGCATTAGTCAGCTTAAACAAAGCTTAAATTTAATATATTTATTGAGAGAGGCGTTATTCACATTTCAGCATCCAAAAGATATTTTCTAAGGAAAACGTACTCCAACTCCAACAATGGAATGCATGCAGTGCCATTTGCTAAAGCATTCTAAAGGCATCAAAAAATAAATTTTAATTTAAGAAAAAGACATTTTATTTATTTTTTCATTTTTATTCATTTCTTTTTATTTAAGGAATTATAAGTGACAAACCACATATTGTTGTTAAAAGCGATAGAACTTAGTACAATAGTCTTAATAAATGGGTATTAAATATTATAAAATTCTTTAGTATTCTTGAGCTGTATAAATAGCCGATGTTAAAGGACTTTGTGTCTGCGTTACAGTCTGTCAATGATTGCCCATATTTTATACAATATTGGTATATAAAATACGGGCTATCATTGACAGACTTAAACTCAGATACAAAGTCCATTAATATCGGATATTTAAACAGCTCAATGCCTAGATGCCTAAGCCAACATGTCAAGTCAACAATTGGAGATTATTGAGAACTACAATAGGAATAGGAGAAACCCACACAAGTCGACTTAATTATCAACTGGTTGCCAAACTGGCTTATTTTACATTATTGGCCTCAAAATCTTGGGTAAATTTAAGTTTTAGATTATTATTGACCAGGCTTTGGGGTAGTTGAATCTCTCTCACATTCACGAATGCTGCTTTTGAGAGCGCTTTGCCGTATGTACTCATAATTCATATATTTCATATATGCATGTAGAATCGATTCTGGGAATAAATATCATAATCAGCTTAGCTGTTGAAGAGCTGTGAGGCTCTCGGCTGTGCAGCTGCAGCTTTGATCTCTTGTTCTATTCAGAAACGAAAAGCAAAATTGAATATGAGCACGACGTGAGGTGGGCAAGCCTAATTTCGCATCCTTATGCCCTCCATTCAATGCTCAGCAGTATTTACCGCAAGGGTAAGCCTGTTGCATGGCAGACCGTAGACAGTGTGGGCTGCATGCTGGAAGCTGAATGGCAAATCTTAACTTGGGGCAATGGTCAGAGCTGCTGTGGCTGCGCCTTGAATATATTTTCAGAGCACTTCCGCTTATTGTTGTTGTTGTTGGTGGCAGGAGATGTGTGTTTGAGCTGTTGTTGATTTCATTCAAGAGGCAATGCATTTTACAGTCGAGTGTTCATATGAAAAATGTACAGCAATTCGAGTCAGGACTTCTGCCCACTTACGCTTTTATCCTTTTTATCAGTGCCATTGTTGTTTTGGATGATGCACTGAATGTAGTTGGAGCCATGCATGCAGGCACTCGAACCAACAATGGACGCTGATAGTCGTTGCATTTATTGTTGCTGCTGCTGCTGCTGTTGCTGTTATTGTAGTTGTTGTTGTTGTTATTGCTGCTGATGCTGGCAGCACGGTGTGTCTTGCGGGCGTTGCTCTAAAGAGGTACAAGTGCCAGTGTAACATTATTTCCGTTGAAAATACATCAAAATTCGCCAACGTGGTAATCCCGCTTTATGTGCGTGTGTGCGTGTGTGTGGACACTGCGAGTTTATATACATACATTTATTCACACACACACATGGCCGATTGCTGTGGTTAGTTAGCATCTGTGTTTATATTTGTATTTGTGTTTACATTTGTTGCTCCACTCATACCAATACAGAGATATTAAAACGAAAAACATGTCAGGGGTGGGGCAATGCTGCACACCCACACCCACACACACACACAGAGCACCGCACATACACATGCATATATCCATCACCTTTTCCACCCACGTGTGTATGTGTGCTTGGGCTTCTCTTATATGTATATGTATATATGTTTATATATATATATATTATATATATGTTAGTTACCAACGATTTGGCGTCGCACATTTGTGTTTGTTCAGCTACTTTTGCGGTTTGCCGCTTTTCGCGTACATTTCAACCACATTTGTAGTCAGTCCGGTTTCGGTTCGCGCATTGGACATATGCCAAAATGTATGCCTCATCGGTGGGTGGGTGGTTGGATCGAGGCAGCTCTGCTGGCCACCACAACATTCCACTACCGCAAGCTTCACTTGAGTTCACTTTATGCTGCCTGCACGCAAATGAAGGTAAACACTTGCTGAAAATGTGTGCACACTTCCATTTCCAGCGCTGCCCCTAGGCAGACCCACATTCAGTCAGCCGACTCTATTCAGTTTTTCTCTTGGTTTATGCAGTGTGGAAGGAGAAGAAGCCAATTTTATTTTGGCATTATCTATAAAGCCTGTGTAATATGGCAGGCCAATTGTTGTTGGAGAACTACGAAAAGTGTGCGATAGATATTGTAATAAACAATTCTATCGATAGTTGCAAAAATATTTTTTTTAATAAATTAAAAAAATATATATAAAACCACATATTTTTATATATACATACATTTTTATTTGCGAATTTTATTGTTGTTTTTATTTTCTTATATATACAAATAATTTTTATACTCATTCACGAAGTGAATTAGTATATTGGTTTTGTGCAATGTCCGTC